>JASVEL010002225.1:137500-388822 GCA_032618575.1 Nicotiana noctiflora
AACTAATATATACATCATATACAAGATAAGTCACCCACCCTACACTTAAAAACATGTCATGTCCCCATGACACCAAGAAATATAAAGAACAAGAGGGGCGAGAAAACTTACCTGAGACTCACTCGGAGTCGGAGATGGTGGATGGGTCGACGTGACATGCTCGTCCAAGTGCTCTGAGCCATGCCATGAACCTGCTCTCTGACCGAGCTTGCCTCTGAGACATTGCGTCTAAACGCGTGTGGAAGCCATCAACGGAGGTGCGCAGATCAGCAACCTCCTCCTCCATGGACCTAAGCATAGGTCATGAGGACTCGGACCTAGACATACTCGCTCCACGGTGAGCATGCCTGGAAGGTCTGGCTGAATCAGTGGAGTGCCTGGCCTGGACAACCGGTATAGGGTAGTCCTCCTCATTCAAGTCAATTGGGTTAGTGTCTCGGCCAACCCGGATTTGAGAAGCTCTAAACGGAGCTTTTGGTAGTAGGTCACCATCTGTGGTAGTGACTGGGGTCTGATGGCTGAGACACAGTGTAGGGACAAGAGATGGGTAGTAAAAACCCTTGGCTGTGAGGGATCCCCTCAACACCATCTCAGCACTAATTAAGCGGGCGATGTCAATGTCCTGCTGTGTTACAAAGCACCAAGTTAGAAGTGCCCTATTAAAATTGACATCCGTGGTGTTACTAGAGGGCAAGAGCCGGTTACATATTATAGAAAACCAGCATTTAGCGGTGTGTGTAAAGCAGTTAGAATGAAGTGTTTTATTTCTAATCCACACAGGGATGTCGTCTACACATAAGGCCTCAATTACCATGTCCCATGTGACACCCGTTCTATCGTGGTATTAATCCATGTCACTAGTATGAATTCGCAGTCTAAGTGCCTGCCTAATAGTAGGAACATGGGCGGAGACATCGTTACCTCTGACGGAGATCCTCCTAGCCATCGCGTAAGGAGCATTGGCATAGAATTACCTAACAAGCATCTTGTTCACTAGTGGCGATGTGTCAAATAGGAACTCCATTTCGCATCTGCGAATTTCGTCATATATTTCTGGCTTTTAAGAACAGAGGACTATCCAGTCAACTTCAACTTCCTGGAGCCATTTCTTAGCTGCCTTAGTGTGAAACCCAGCCTCCGCCTCTTCGCAAGCGAACCTTGACTCATCATAAGTAGGTTGCCTCGAAGAGCTAGCACCATGTCGTGATCTCTTAGGGGCCATGATCCTGTACAAATAAGATAACCAAAAATTTGCATACTGTTAGTCACCGGTTGGCTACTCAGACTTCGCCATCCGTTGAATATCACAATTGACCCTTTTTGTGCAATCATCTCATAACTCCTATACTAAGTTACTTATCTAACAATTTTACACATGCATGTTCAAGCACCCCACACTTAATTATTTTAGCACTCTAACATTACCCAATCAACCTAAGCCATCCCCAATAATATACAACAACAACCAATTCACTACTTAGGTATTATTACTCCTAAAATACATTCATCAATTATTACCAAGAACAATTACCCAACTTGGCCAACCAACCAACACATATAATCACAACACTTTGGGTCTCCAAAACACAAATTTAGCATCATAAACGCAATTGGAGAACCAACAACCCAATCTTTTCCAAACTTTCAACCATATCACAAGGTTCATTAAGAAAAATTCATGGAACATTCACTGAGCAAAAAGAAACCAAGTAATATTCATTAAATCTCCTAAACTAACATTATATACTGCATATAATACATATTAAACTACACTTATTAATTAGGTCTACAAGATAAAAATTCAAGAACTAAGAGAAAAAAACAAAAAGAATAAGAGTAGAGAAACTTACTAGTGAGAGTAAGATGTGAGTATGGTGGATTAGGGGGATTGATTTGGGGAAGAGAGGGGGGAGGGTTTGTAGAGAGAAGGGAGAAAAATTTGAGAGAGAGAGAAAGAGAGGATTTTAGGGAGAGTGGGCAGCTGTGGGGGGAATAATTAGAGGGGGTTTATGTTTTTAGGGTTTAAAGAAAGGGGGGGGGGAAGAAAAAAAAATAAAAAAAATCTTTTTATTTAGCCGACCGCGATCGTTCGCGGTTCATTCGCGGCCGCGGATGGACCGCGAACAGTAAAAGTTCAGAGGGGTCACTTTTCCGCTGTTCATTTGCGGTCGCGGATGAACCGCGAACAGTGATCCTCTCTCTGAAAAGTTTTTTTTTTTTCCGCTGGTCAGCAAATATTTCTTTTTATATAGAGTAACTATAATGAGAATACTTACAACATGTTCGTGGGTTGCCTCCCACGTAGTGCCTGATTTAACGTCGTTGCACAACTCATCTTAGCGCATTTTAAGGCTCGCTAGACCTTTGAGGTTCATCCAACCGTAATTCTACCTTGTCCTCGGTGTCATCCAAGCCTACATAAGGTTTCAACAGCTGTCCATATACCTTGAATGTGCGTGACCCATCCATGGTTTTAATTTCGACAGCGCCTGACTCAAATACCTCAATCACCCGGAAGGGTCCAGACCACCTTGATTTCAATTTACCTGGGAACAACCGTAATCTTGAATTTTATAATAGTACTTTTTCCCAGCTTTTGATGTTTCTCTCAACGATATTTTGATCATCAATTCGCTTCATTCTCTCTTTATATAGTCTAGTGCTTTCAAATGCCAGATACCAAAATTTTTCTAATTCATGCAACCCAGTCAGCCTCGATTTCCCCGCTTCGTCCAAGTTGAGATTCAACTGCTTCAGTGCCCACCATGCTTTGTGTTCTAATTCAACATGTAGGTGACAAGCTTTCCCAAACACCAGTTTGTATGGTGACATGCCGATTGGTGTCTTGAATGCTGTTCTATAAGCGCATAGTGTGACATCAAGCTTTCTGGACCAGTCGGTCCTTGTGGCATTCACTGTTTTAGTCAATACACTCTTTTTCTCCCTGTTAGAGACCTCAACTTGCCCGCTGGTCTGCGGGTGATACGGAGTGGCCACTCGGTGTTTCACATCATTCTTGGCCAATAATTTCTCAAACGCCCGGTTGCAAAAGTGTGTGCCCCTGTCACTGGTGATAGCCCTTGTAGTCCCGAAACGGGTGAAAATGTTCTTCTTCAAAAATCCCACCACCAACATAGCATCATTGGTGGGTATACTGAAGCTTCCACCCATTTGGACACGTAATCAACTGCAACAAGTATGTACTTATTGCCGTATGAGCTAATAAAGGGCCCCATGAAGTCTATTCCCCAGACATCGAACACTTCAACTTGCTGGATTGGGTTCATTGGCATTTCATGACGCCAAGAGATGTTCCCGGTGTGTTGACATTCGTTGCAACCTTTCACCCACAAGTGTGCATCTTTAAACACCGTTGGCCAATAGAAACCGGCCTCAAGTATTTTGGCAGTTGTGCGTATTCCTCCAAAAAGACCGCCATATGCTGAAGTGTGACATGCCTGCAAAATAGAAGATTGTTCTATCTCGGGGAGGCATCTCCGGATCATGTTATCGAGACATATCCTAAAAAATAAGGTTCATCCCAATAATAAAGCTGACTTTCACGAAAAAATCTTTTCCTCTGGACCGATGAGAGGTCGTGACAAACAATACCACTGGCCAGGTAATTAGCATAATCAGCATACCATGGTGCTTCAAGGATAGTGGTGGTGAGCAGCTGCTCGTCTGGAAAGGTTTCCAGAATTTCCCCACTCTTTTTGACAATTTCATCTCCTTCAAGTCGTGATAAATGATCTGCGGCTTGATTTTCAGTGTCTTTCCTATCCCTAATCTCGAGGTCGAACTCTTGGAGAAGCAGCACCCAATAAAATAGGCGCGGCTTAGAGTCCTTTTTATCAAATTAGATATCTTAAAGCTGCATGGTCTGTATATGCATTTACCATGGATCGTATGAGATAGGACCAGAATTTGTCAAATGCGAACACGACCGCCAACATCTCCTTTTCCGTCACTGTGTAGTTTAGCTATGCTCCACTCAAGGTCCTACTTGCATAGTATATTGGGTGCATCAGCTTGTCTTTCCTTTGGCCCAGCACTGCCCCCACTGCATAGTCACTTGCATCACACATTAGCTCAAAAGGTTGCTCCCAGTCGGGGGCAATGATGATGGGTGTTGTGACCAACCTCTTCTTCAGTTCCTCAAAAGCAATCATGCATTCATCAGAAAAAACAAAAGGGTGATCTTTTTCAAGTAACTTACAGGGAGGGTTTGATATTTTGGAGAAGTTTTTGATGAAACTCCGGTAAAAACCGACGTGTCCAAGAAAGCTTCTTATGGCCTTGACGGATGTTGGTGGAGGCAGCTTTGCAATGACATCAACTTTGGCACGGTCTACCTCAATGCCTTTGCTTGAAACCCGGTGCCCCAATACTATACCTTCTTGTACCATAAAATGACACTTCTCCTAGTTTAGCACTAAGTTTGTTTCCATGCACCATTTCAACACTCTTGTCAGATAGACAAGGCATTTATCGAATGAATTCCCTACCACTGAGAAATCATCCATGAACACCTCCATAATGTCTTCCACCATGTCGGTGAAAATAGCCATCATGCACATTTGGAATGTGGCAGGTGCATTGCATAGTCCGAATGGCATCCTTCTGAAGGAAAAAATGCCATAAGGGCATGTGAAGGAGGTCTTCTCTCTATCTTCGAGGGCTATGGAGATGTGATTATACCCCGAGTATCCATCCAAAAAGCAAAAGTGGGACCACCCTGCCAACCTATCAAGCATCTGATCAATGAAGGGAAGTGGGAAGTGATATTTTCGAGTGGCTAGATTTAGCTTCCTATAGTCCATGCATATTCTCCATCCGGTGACGGTTCTAGTTGAAATCAACTCATTAATCTCGTTTTTCACCACCGTCATGCCATCTTTCTTTGGCACACATTGGACCGGGCTAACCCAGCTGCTGTCTGAGATTGGGAAGATGATTCTCGCGTCTAGCCACTTCATTACCTCTTTCTTCACCACTTCCTTCATATTTGGGTTCAGCCTTCTTTGATGTTCCATGGAAGGTTTGTGTCCCTCTTCCAGGAGAATTTATGCATGCAATATGTGGGGCTGATCCCCTTTATGTCTGCCAAGGTCCACCCAATGGCAGTCTTGCATTCTTTGAGTACCTATATTGTGACGACCCAATAGGGTCATCACTTGTTTTCCTCATTTGTTCTACACTTTTGAGGCCTTGAAAACCTCATTCTATGTTGCCTCGATTTACGTGCATGATCCGGGCATGTAGGCGGAAAGATTTGTGATAGAAAATATGAATTCTATGAAACATTTGGAGAAAAATGATATTAATATTGATATAGTTGACTTCGGTCAACATTTTTGGTAAACGGACCCGGACCCGAGATCGGACGGTCCCGGAAGGTCCGTAGGAAAATATGGGACTTGGACATGCGTCTGGGGTCAAATTCTAAGGCCTAGAGCCCAAGTTATGAATTTTTCTGTGAAATTTTTTTTGCTGTAATTATTAAAGGAAAATAAATTAAATGACCATGATATCAGGCTCGTATTTTGGTTCCGACGCCCGGTACAATTCTTAAATATTATATATGTGCTTTCTGCAAAGTTTAGTGACATTCGGATGTCGTCTGATATGTTTTGGGACCTTGAGTTCCAAGTTTGAAAAGTTTGAAAACCAAAAGTATGAAAATCATGAACTTGAGGTGTGATTTGATGAAAACGATGATATATTGGCGATATGATCGCACGAACAAGTTCATAATGTGTTTTTGATGTTGTGTACATGTTTGGTTGGGAGCCCAGGGGGCTCGGGTAAAGATTCGATAGGCCGTTTGATCAATTTCTGAATTTTTGCACTGTTGGTTTTTTCACCCAGCTGTTGGCTTCGCGTTTGCGAACATATCCTCGCAAATGCGAAGAAGACAGGTCAAGGCTGGGTTCGCTAATGCGAACCCATGATCTCAAATGCGATGTCTGCCAGAAACAAGCCAAGTTCGCAAATGCAAACAAAGTGTCACAAATGCGGAAAGGCCTAAGATGGCCAGTGTTCGTAAATGCGAACAGAGGGTCGCAAATGCGATCCTGAACAAGTAGGCTTCACCTTCGCAAATGCAAAGGAAACCTCGCAAATGCAAGACTTGCAGACCTGGGCTAGAGTATGCAAATGCGAACTTTCTCTCGCAAATGCGAGGACAGCAGGCCCCAGACCTGTAGCGTTCGCAATTGCGAACAAATGTTCGCAATTGCGATATCCGCAGCTGTGTAATTCTATACTTAAACGAAATTTTCAGTTCATTCTTCACTTTTTTAAAAACCCACACACCACCCACGACCTCTCAAGAGCAATTTCACTCCAAAGCAATTGTAAGTCACTTTTTACCTAATTCTTTCAATTCCTAACAACATTAAACATGTTTTTCAATAAAAATCAAAGGTTTTCATGGTAGAAATTCATGTTTTTGGGTAGAACCTAGGGTTTTCATGGATTGGGCAATTGGACCTCGAATTGAGGTCCGATTTTGAAACAAATCATATAATTGAACTCGTGGGGGAATGTGTAACCGGATTTCGGTCCGAACCCCGAGTTCTGACTACGTGGGCTAGGGGCGTTTTGGGAAATTTTGGGGTAAACTTTGAGAAAACCATTTATAAGCATTCAAACCAAGTTAATTAGTATTTATTAATATAATGGAATCAATTGTGATTAGATTCGAGCTAGTTGAAAGCGGAAATTAGGGGAAAAGGCTATCATTGAAGCATAATTTGGACTTCAAGGCTAGAGGTAAGTGTTTGTTCTATCCTAGCTTGAGTGAATAGGATTATGTGCTATGTGCTATGTGATCGAGTGCGGTGTATGGGCTGGGGTGACAAGCATCCATACACTGGTGTCTAGCATGACCGTGAGTCATTGTTTATACTTGTTGTGAGACATATTTGAAGATAAATTGTTGAACCCTTGCCGGGTTGTAGAATTTCTATTGTTCTCCCTTGCCGGGATTCGTTGTGAAGTGAGATATTGATTGCCCTTGCCGGGACTTTGTTGTGATGATTATTGTGTCCCTTGCCGGATGGTTCATGATTTATTGTTTTCATTCTCTGCCCTTAACTGTGATTGTTATTTGGGTGAGGAAGAGTGATAATGCATGAAGGGTGATGTCGTGCCTTGATTTATTGTTTATGCACGAAGGTTAATGCCGTGCCTGTTTATTGTTTATGCACGAAGGTTAATGCCGTGCCATGTTATTCATTATGCACGAAGGATCATGTCGTGCCTTTTTATTGAACCATGTACGAAGGATCATGCCGTATCATGGATGTGAGGATGAGAGTAAAAGCACGAAGGGTGATGCCGTGCACTTTATTTGCTTATTTGGTGACTTGACATTTCTTGTTTCTCATTACACTTGTTTTGCCTTGTTGATTTAAGGACTATTGTTAACTGTTGAGTTATTCTGTGATATTCCTTATTGCGTTATTACTTGGTTATTTCTCGTTATCTTGTGGTATACATATATATAGAACTGCACAGGTTTATGTGAGTGTCTGGTCCTAGGCTTGTCACTACTTCGCCGGGATAGGCCAGGCACTTACCAGCACATGGGGTCGGTTGTGCTGATACTGCACTTCAGTG
Organism: Nicotiana noctiflora; assembly: GCA_032618575.1. Lineage (NCBI taxonomy): Eukaryota > Viridiplantae > Streptophyta > Magnoliopsida > Solanales > Solanaceae > Nicotiana > Nicotiana noctiflora. The sequence continues at coordinate 145,127 of JASVEL010002225.1, forward strand.
CATTTTTTCATAGGTCTAGGATTCGATTAGGAGCAGCAGTAGTAGACCTTTTGCGTGGCAGTTGATCATATTTGAGACCGAGGTAGCTTGCAGGCGTCCGTAGGCCCGGCGTCTCTTCTTTTTATTTATGCCATTAGTTGTAATCTCCTTGTTCCGAGACAAACAGATTATGTTATATTTCTTTCAGACCTTTATGTGTAGTATTCATATAGTAGTTCGTGAGTTGGTGACTCCACGTCTTGGGTAGAGGATTTCAGTATTGTTTTACATTAAAACTGCTTATTACTATTTTTATAAAGTCTTCCGCACTTGTTTAATTAAGGTTATGGTTTGATTGTTAAATTGAACATGAAATATTGCTAAAAATAGGATAGTGTGAATAAAGTGGCTTGCCTAGCTACCACGAGTAGGCGCCATCACGATCCCGATATTGTGGAGAAAATCCAGGCCGTGACAAGTTGGTATCAGAGCTCTAGGTTACATAGGTCTCACCACTCACGAAAAGGCTTTGTAGAATTTGAGAGGTAGCTATGGAGACGTCTGTACTTGTCCTCCAGAGTCAATTGAGTTAGGAAAGAGTCTCTCATTTGTTCCTTCTTGTCGTGCGATTTGTCCTTCAAAATACTGATTGAACTTTTACTCTGTCCTTCCGCAGATGGTAAGGACACGCGCTTCTTTGTCCGTTGACCAGCAGCCCGAGCCCCAGGCAGCTCCCGTGAGGGGCAGAGGGCGAGGCCGTATTGGAGGCCATGGTAGGGGTAGAGCTCAGCCCCCGGCAGCTATTCCAGAGGTGGAGCCTCATATTGAGACTGGCGAGGAGGTTCCAATCCCAGCAGCTCCAGTAGGCCCAGCTCAGGTCCCAGGAGAGGCCTTATATACCCCGGATCTTCGGGAGGATTTGGTCAGGATAGTGTGTTTTATGGACAGCGTTGCCTGGGCATGTTTATTACCAATTGCACCAGCCACTTCTTAGGCTGGAGGAGGGGCCCTGACTCCTATTGCTCGTTCTCCGGAGCCAGTAGCTCCTCAGCCTCAGGCACCAGTGGTTCAGCCAGATGTGGCCACTCAGTCAGGTACCACAGCTCAGGTCGGAGATGGAGCGGCCATGACTTCTAATTCTTTATGGAGACTTGATCGGTTCTCCAAGCTGTTTACCACCACCTTCAGCGGTGCCACATCAGAAGATCCTCGGGATTTCTTATTCAGTTTCCATGAGATTCTCAAGACTATGGGAATAGTGGAGTCCGAAGGAGTTGACTTCTGTACATTCAGGCTTTCAGGATCCGCCAAGACTTCGTGGAGGGATTATTGTTTGACTCGACCAGCAGGGTCCCCGGCTTTATCATAGGATCAGTTTACAAAGTTATTTCTGGAGAAATTTCTCCCTGTTACTCAGCGAGATGCACTTCGGAGGCAGTTTGAGCGCCTCCAGTAGGGCACTATGACCGTCACTCAGTACGGATGAGGTTTGTTGATTTGGCATGCCATGCAGTGGTGATACATCCCACAGAGCGGGAGAGGGTTCGCAGGTTAATAGATGGGCTTAATCATCCAATTAGACTCCAGATGGCTATGGGAGTGGGGAGTGATATATCATTTCAGGAGGCAGCTAATGCAATACATAGAGTTGAGATGGCTCTTGCTCGGGGAGGTGGTTATTCTTCAGACAAGAGGGCTCGTCATTCGGGCGGGTTTAGTGGTTCTTCTTCTGGTGGCAGGGAATCTTTTGATAGGGGCCAGTCTTCCAGGCCTTTTCATTCCGCCCTTCAGGCTTCACAGGGTAGACTAGGTGATCGTGGCTTTCGTGAGCAGTATTCAGATCAGTCCCATATTAGTGCTCAACCTCTTCGGAGTGTTCGTGGAGGCCATTCAGGTCGTCAGGGCCAGCGGCCCCATCAGCCTAGAAGTTGCTACGGTTGTGGTGACCCAGGTCATCTTGTCAGATTTTGCCCTCGAGCGATGGGCAACACTCAACAGCGGGGCCCTCGTACCAAGATTCAGGCCCCAGCTGACACTCAGCCTGCCCAGCCAACAAGAGGCAGGGGTAGAGATCATAGAGGTGGAGGTCGAGACCGTAGAGGTGGAGACCGTCTAACCAGAGGCAGATGTCAGCCAGTTGATGACCGTCCTAGGGATGTAGATCAGAGGGGAGGTGCTGATCTCTGATTCTATGCTTTTCTAGCCATGCCAGAGGCGGAGGCATCAGATGTTCTGATCACAAGTATCATTATTGTTTGTGGCAGAGGTGCTTCCGTATTATTTGACCCTGGGTCTACATATTCATATGTGTCTTCCTACTTTGCACCGTATTTGTCCGTACCTAGCTATGCTCTGGATATTCAAGTTTATGTGTCTACACCAGTGGGTGATTCCATTGTAGTCGACCGGGTACATCACACGTGCGTAGTTATCTTTGGGGGTCTTGAGACCCGTGTTGATCTGTTGCTTTTAGACATGGTGGATTTTGATGTCATATTAGGGATGGACTGGTTGTCCCCATACCATGCTATTCTAGATTGTCATGCTAAGACTGTGACCTTGGCCTTGCCAAAATCACCCCGACTAGAGTGGAAAGGTACCTTAAGCCACTCCGTTCGCACTGTTATTTCCTATGTTAAGGCTCGACGTATGCTCGAGTAGGAGTGCCGAGCTTATCTGGCTTATGTTCGTGATTCCAGTGCAGAGGTTCCTTCCATTGAGTCAGTCCCTATTTTACAGGAGTTTCCTGAGGTTTTCCCTTCAGACCGCCTCGGCATGCCACCCGACAGGGATATTGATTTCTGCATTGATTTGGCACCGGGCACTCAGCCCATCTCTATTCCACCCTATCGTATGGCCCCGCCGGAGTTAAAAGAGTTGAAAGATTAATTACAGGACCTTCTTGAGAAGGGCTTTATCTGGCCCAGTGTTTCCCCCTGGGGAGCACCTGTATTGTTTGTAAAGAAGAAAGATGGCTCGATGCGGATGTGTATTGATTAACGGCAATTGAACAAAGTGACAATAAAGAATAAGTATCCACTACCGAGGATTGATGATTTGTTTGACCAGCTCTAGGGAGCGAGGGTGTTCTCAAAAATAGACTTGAGGTTAGGCTACCATCAGCTGAAGATCAGGGCGGCTTACATTCCTAAGACAACCTTTCGCACTAGATATGGGCATTATGAGTTCTTGGTCATGTCCTTCGGGTTGACCAATGCCCTAGCAGCATTTATGGAGTTGATGAATCGGGTGTTCAGGCCTTAGTTAGATATGTTCGTGATAGTCTTTATAGATGACATCCTGGTATACTCCCGCACCCAGGAGGAGCACGAGCAGCACCTCAGAGTGGTTCTTCAGAACTCTGAAGGATAATCAGCTATATGCCAAATTTTTGAAATGTGAGTTCTGGTTGAGTTCGGTGGCATTTCTAGGCCACATTGTATTAGTGGAAGGTATTCAGGTGGACCCAAAGAAGATTGAGGCAGTCCAGAATTGGCCTCGACCTGCTTTAGTGACTGAGATCCGGAGTTTCTTAGGGTTAGCAGGTTAGTACCATCGATTTGTAGAGGGGTTTTCTTCTATTGTAGCCCCGATGACTAGGTTGACCCAGAAGGGTGCCCATTTCCAGTGATCAGAGGAGTGTGAGGCGACTTTTCGGAAGCTCAAGACAGCCTTGACTACCACACCAATGTTGATACTACCTACGGGTGCAGAGCCTTATACAGCTTATTGTGATGCATCTCGTACAGGGCTTGGAGCGGTATTGATGCAGGATGGTAAGGTTCTCACTTATGCTTCGAGGCAGTTAAAAATACATGAGAAGAATTATTCAGTACATGATCTTGAGTTAGCAGCAGTGGTGCATGCCTAGAAGATCTGGAGGCATTATCTAGATGGTGTGACATGTGAGATATACACTGATCACAAAAGCCTACAGTATTTGTTCAAGCAAAAGGAGTTAAATCTACGACAGCGGAGATGGTTAGAGTTGCTGAAAGAGTATGATGTTACTATCCTATACCACCCAGGTAAGGCCAATGTGCTGGCCGATGCATTGAGTAGAAAGTCTGCCAGCATGGGTAGTCTTGCATTCATTCCGGTCAGTCAGAGACCATTTGCTCTAGATGTCCAGGCCTTAGCCAACCAATTCGTGAGATTAGACATTTCAGAGCCTAGCAAGGTGTTAGCCTGCACGGTCGCTCGTTCTTCTCTATTAGAGCATATCCGTGAGAGGCAATTTGATGATCCTCATTTGCATGATTTTAGAGATACAGTACAGTGGGGAGGTGCCACAATGGTAAACCTAGATGATGATGGGATATTGAGATTGCAGGGTTGAGTTTGTGTGCCCAATGTCAAAGGGATTCGAGAGTTGATCTTAGCGGAGGCCCACAGTTCGCGGTATTCTATTCACCCGGGAGCTGCGAAGATGTACCAGGACTTGCGGCAGCACTATTGGTGGTACAGAATGAAGAAAGATATAATTGCATATGTCGCTCGGTGTCTAAATTGTCAGCAGGTGAAATATGAGCACCAGAGGCCTGGTAGTGTATTCCAGAGGATTGAGATTCCCGAGTGGAAATAGGAGCGAATCACTATGGGCTTTGTTACGGGACTTCCTTTGACTCGGGGGAAATTTGATGTTATTTGGGTCATTGTTGATAGGCTGACCAAGTCAGCACACTTCATTCCAGTATCTGTCTTCTACTCATCGGAGAGGTTAGCAGAGATTTACATCAGAGAGATTGTTCGACTTCACGGGGTGCCGGTGTCTATTATCTCTGATCGGGGTACACAGTTTACCTCGCGGTTCTGAGGAGTGGTCCAGCAGGAGTTAGGCACCTAGGTTCAGCTGAGTACAGGTTTTCATCCCTAGACAGATGGACAGTCCGAGAGGACTATTCAGATTCTAGAGGACATGTTTCGAGCCTGTGTCATTGATTTCGGAGGCTCGGGGGACTAGTTTCTGCCATTAGCAGAGTTCGCCTACAATAACAGCTACCAGTCCAGCATCCAGATGGCCCCGTATAAGGCATTGTATGGTAGGCGATGTTGATCTCCAGTCGGATGGTTTGAGCTGGGAGAGGCTCGGTTGCTGGGTACAAACTTAGTTCGGGAGGCCTTGGATAAGGTCAAGACTATCCAGGAGAGGTTGCGTTCAGCTTAGTGCAGACAGAAGACTTATGCGGATCGTAAGGTTCGAGATGTAGATTTCATGGTTGGTGAGCGAGTGCTGCTCCGAGTGTCGCCTGTGAAGGGCGTGATGAGGTTCAGGAAGAAGGGCAAGCTCAGCCCTAGGTATATTAGCCCATTTGATATTCTAGACCGAGTGGGAGGGGTGGTTTACAGACTAGCTCTGCCACCTAGCTTATCAGTCGTGCATCCAGTTTTTCATGTATCTATGCTTTGGAGATACCACGGCGATCCCACACATGTGCTAGACTTCAGCTTTGTCCAATTGGACAATGATCTATCCTATGAGGAGGAGCCGGTGGCCATTCTAGACCGGCAGGTTCGACAGTTGAGGTCGAAGAGTTATCCTTATGTGCGTGTTCGGTGGAGAGGTCAGCCTCCTGCGGCATCGACCTGGGAGTCCGAGTCTGATATGAGGAGTCGCTACCCATATTTGTTCCCCGACTCAGGTACTTCCTTCTCTTGTCCGTTCGAGGACGAACGGTTATTTTAGAGGTGGAGGATGTGACGACCCAATGGGGTCATCACTTGTTTTCCTCATTTGTTCTACACTTTCGAGGTCTTGAAAACCTCATTCTATGTTTCCTCGATTTACGTGCGCGATTCGGGCGTGTAGCCGGAAAGATTTGTGATAGAAAATATGAATTCTATGAAAAATTAAGAGAAAAATGATATTAACAATGATATAGTTGACTTCGGTCAACATTTTTGGTAAACGGACCCAAACCCGAGATCGAACGGTCCCGGAAGGTCCGTAGGAAAATATGGGACTTGGATATGCGTCCGCAGTCAAATTCTGAGGCCTAGAGCCCAAGTTATGAATTTTTTTGTGAAATTGTTTTTGCTGTAATTATTAAAGGAAAATAAATTAAATGACCATGGTATCTGGCTCGTATTTTGGTTCTGACGCCCGGTACATGTCTTAAATATTATATATGTGCTTTCTGCAAAGTTTGGTGACATTCGGATGTCGTTTGATATGTTTTGGGACCTTGAGTTCCAAGTTGAAAAGTTTGAAAACCAAAAGTATGAAAATCATGAACTTGAGGCTTGATTTGATGAAAACGATGTTATATTGGCGATGTGATCGCACGAACAAGTTTGTAATGTGTTTTTGATGTTGTGTACATGTTTGGTTGGAAGCCTAGGGGGCTCGGGTAAAGATTCTATAGGCCGTTTGATCAATTTCTAGTTTTTTCACCTAGCTGTTGGCTTCGCATTTGCGAACAAATCCTCGCAAATGCGAAGAAGACAGGTCAAGGCTGGGTTCGCAAATGTGAACCCATGATGGCAAATGCGATGTCTGCCAGAAACAAGCCAAGTTCGCAAATTCGAACAAAGTGTCGCAAATGCGAAAAGGCCTCAGATGGCCAGTGTTCGCAAATGCGAACAAAGGGTCGCAAATGCGATCATGGGCAAGTAGGCTTCACCTTCGCAAATGCGAATGAAACCTCGCAAATGCAAGACTAGCAGACCTGGGCTAGAGTTCGCAAATGCAAACTTTCTCTCGCAAATGCGAGGACAGCAGGCCCCAGACCTATAGCGTTCGCAATTGCGAACAAATGTTCGTAATTGCGATATCCGCAGCTGTGTAATTCTATACTTAAATGAAATTTTTAGTTCATTCTTCACTTTTTCAAAAGCCTACACACCACCCACGACCTCTCAAGAGCAATTTCACTCCAAAATAATTGTAAGCCACTTTTTACCTAATTCTTTCAATTCCTAACAACATTAAACATGTTTTTCAATAAAAATCAAAGGTTTTCATGCTAGAAATTCATGTTTTTGGGTAGAACCTAGGGATTTTATGAATTGGGCAATTGGACCTCGAATTGAGGTCCAATTTTGAAACAAATCATATAATTGAACTCGTGGGGAATGCGTAACCGGATTTTGGTCCGAACCCCGAGTTCCAGCCACGTGGGCCAGGGGCATTTTGGGAAATTTTGGGGTAAACTTTGAGAAAACCATTTTTAAGAAATCAAACCAAGTTAATTAGTATTTATTAATATAATGGAATCAATTGTGATTAGATTCAAGCTAGTTGAAAGCGGAAATTCGGGGAAAAGGCCATAATTGAAGCATAATTAAGACTTCAAGGCTAGAGGTAAGTGTTTGTTCTATCCTAGCTTGAGGTTATAGGATTATGTGCTATGTGCTATGTGATCGAGTGTGGTGTATGGGCTGTGGTGACGAGCATCCATACACTGGCGTCTAGCATGACCGTGAGTCGTTGTTTATACTTGTTGTGAGACATATTTGAAGATAAATTGTTGAATCCTTGCCGGGTTGTAGAATTTCTATTGTTCTCCCTTGCCGGGACTCGTTGTGAAGTGAGATATTGATTGACCTTGCCGGGACTTTGTTGTGATGATTATTGTGTCCCTTGCCGGGACGGTTCATGATTTGTTGTTTTCATTCTCTGCCCTTAACTGTGACTGTTATTTGGGTGAGGAAGAGTGATAATGCACGAAGGGTGATGCCGTGCCTTGATATATTGTTTATGCACGAAGGTTAATGTCGTGCCTGTTTATTGTTTATGCACGAAGGTTAATGTCGTGCCATGTTATTGATTATGCACGAAGGATCATGTCGTGCCTTGTTATTGAACCAAGTACGAAGAATCATGCCGTACTATGGATGTGAGGATGAGAGTAAAAGCACGAAGGGTGATGCCGTGCACTTTATTTGCTTATTTGGTGAGGATGAGAGTAAAAGCATGAAGGGTGATGCCGTGCACTTTATTTGCTATTTCATTGACTTGACGTTTCTTGTTTCTCATTACACTTGTTTTGCCTTGTTGATTTAAGGACTATTATTAACTGTTGAGTTATTCTGTGATATTCCTTATTGCGTTATTACTTGGTTATTTCTCGTTATCTTGTGGTATACATATATATAGAACTGCACAGGTGTTTGTGAGTGTGTGGTCCTAGGCTTGTCACTACTTTGCCGGGATAGGCCAGGCACTTACCAGCACATGGGGTTGGTTGTGCTGATACTGCACTTCTGTGCGTTTTTGCACAGGTCCGGGTTTCGATCAGGAGCTGCAGCAGTAGACCTTTTGCGTGGGAGTTGATCATATTTGAGACAGAGGTAGCTTGCAGGCATCTGGAGACCCGGCGTCTCTTCCTTTTATTTATGCCATGAGCTGTAGTCTCCTTGTTCCAAGACAAACAGATTATGTTATATTTCTTTCAGACCTTTATGTGTAGTATTCATGTAGTAGTTCGTGAGTTGGTGACTCCACGTCTTGGGTAGAGGATTTCAGTATTATTTTACATTGAAACTGCTTATTACTATTTTTATAAAGTCTTCCACACTTGTTTAATTAAGGTTATGGATTGATTGTTAAATTGAACATGAAATATTGCTAAAAATAGGATAGTGTGAATAAAGTGGCTTGCCTAGCTACCACGAGTAGGCGCCATCACGATCCCGATATTGGGGAGAAAATCTGGGTCGTGACATGTATAAGCTTTTGGGCCTGCACATCTAACAAACTAGATGAGATAATAACAGGTAATGTGGAGTTAGGACCTAGAAATGCATACCTGAGATGTGATGGTAGTGGTTTAAGCTCAAGCTTTGCTGGCTCTTCTATGGATGGCTTTGCAGGCGGGGTCTCTCTTTTCTCTAAGTGTAGAGGCTCGAACTCAAGCTCTCTTCCAAAATCCCTTGCCTTCCAGAGAAAGTACCCATTCAACTAAACTTTCACCATTTACCTCTTCGATGTTCATCAGGCATGCTTGAAGTGGATCTTCAATGGCTAACTCTGCATCGTCTGTCTCCACTATCACATCAACCGCATCAATAAAAGAACAATTCATGAACTCACTAGGGTGCCTCATGGATTTTTGCACATTGAAGGTGATCTCTGCATCATTCAACCTCATCTTGAGTTCCCCAGTTTCACAATCAATTAGATCCCTCCCGATGGCCAGGAATGGTCTTCCTAGGATTATGGGAATTTCCTCGTCCACCTTGCAATCAAGAATAAGAAAATCGGTAGGAAACACGAACTTACCTACCTGGATAAGCACATCATCTAAAATACCAAATGGACGCTTAACCGTTCTCTCAGCAAGCTGTAATAGCATAGAGGTAGGCCTCGCTCTCCCAATGCCTAACCTCTTATAAATAACTAAGGGCATGAGATTAATCCTCGCCCCCAAATCACACAATGCCTTTGTAAAGGCATAATTCCCTATAGTGCATGGGATGGTGTAAACTACCTGGATCAGATAGCTTCTCAGCTATGGGTCTGGAGACCACTGCAATTCAAGTCTGGGTAAGTGTTACGGTGGCCAAGTCTTGGAAATCAAATTTCTGCAACATCAAATCTTTCATCATCTTAGCATACCCAGGCATTTCTTTTAAAGATTCAATTAAGGGAATGTTTACCTGGATTTACTTGAGCATCTCAAAGAATTTTTTTATTGCTCTTCTTTCTGGTGTTTGGCCAACCTTTAGAGGAATGGTGGTGGAGGCCTCTTCTTCCCTATGACTTGGGACTTTTCCTTCTCTAGTACTTTCTCTTCAACCTGATGCTTTACCTATTCAGCTACATTCTCTGTTCCCTGCTGCACCTTTTTATTTTTAGCCACTGGCTGGACTGTAACTTCTATCAACCCTGTGGACTCATCCAGTTCAATGGGAAATGGAGTGGGTGTCTCAGCCTGTGTGTCGATTTTCTCACTTTCTTTCTCAGCATCAAGATCTCTACCACTTCTCAGAGTCACTGCCATCATCCGCTTTGGGACTTGGTCTTTTGGGTTTGTTTGTGTATCTGCAGGCAATGTCCCTTGAGGACGATTGTTGAGAGACATAGCAATCTGGCCCACTTGTACTTCAATATTCTTGATGGTTGCATCATGTGCATCTATCCTCTCATTGGTTTTGGCGTTTGACGCAATTACCTGCTGCATCGTAGCTTCCAATCATGCATACCCATCTTCATGTCTACCACCATGTGGCGGTGGAGGTGGATGATATCCCTGCTGCAGATTGCTGAAATTCTGAGGTCTAAGATATGGAGCCATGTTGTGTGGTGGCCTCATACCTGCTGCATTAAATTGTGGCTGGGGAGGCCTGTATGCATTGGAGCCTGCAGTAAGGCCCCTAAAAAAAATTTTCGAGTTATTTAAGATTTCGTCGTGCTAATGTAGGCTACATTGTTTTACCTCTTGTGCAAATAAGGATTCATAATATTATGGATATTAATTAGATAGTTTAATAAGGGTATAAGTCTTATTATAAGTTATTTGGGGTCTAAGGAGAGGCCTAAGCCTAATCCAAGATGGAAAATTGCATATTAGACGAAATCTGTAAAAGAGTGCGCACAAGACCTCACTTTGAACGATCATATCTCCAGTTATATAAGGAGTTGTGTGAGGATCAACTCATCAAATTAAATCTCTTTGAGTCTAGTTTCCAACGCAACAAACCGTTCGTCATTCGGAGGTGTATACGGAAAGTTATGATCATTTTACTCGTCAGGTGTCAGATGCGCGAAGTCCTGCGCGAAGTGGACTTCGCGCACACTTCGCGCACCTTAGGCAGAATGCTCAGGAAAATGCGCAAAGTCATGCGCGAAGCTTGCACACTTCGCGCATCTGGGCAACACTTCGTGCACCTGGATAGTTTTAATACCCCAAAGACCGGCCTAGAGTGTTCCCAACTCATTTTTGGGGTTTTGACTTTCTCTCTCAAGAGGGTTTCATCCCAAACTTCATCCCTATGATCTAAGGTAAGATTTTTATAGTTCTTTGAGTAATTTCTACCCCTTAAGCACTTATACTAACAAGGATTAATCTTCAAAATCCTTAGATTTTCCTTCTAATTCTTGAATTCTTCGAGAACACCTCAAGTGGAGATTCTTAAAATTCTTACTACAAGAGGTATGTTTATCATCTCCAACTACTCTATGGTGATTATGTATGTAAGATACATACATTAGAACTCATGGGAGGGTGATTGGGAGCCATGGGTTCTTAACCTAGGTTATGTTAGTATTGTAGAGGTTGTGAGATATGTTATTGAGGTGTGATTCTTGGTATGGTAGTGTTATGTATGCATGTTTGTGCAAATAGAGTTGTGGGAAGATTGATGACCATAAATAAGTAAAGATTGGGTTAGGGAATGAAGAAATTCTTGAAAAGGGGATTTGAAATCAAGATGCCCAACTAGTATTTGATAAAATGCTCAAATGAGCTAGTTTCATGAATATCTTTCTAATATATTTTTAATTTTGTTATGTGTCATAGTAGATTGGAATTGCTAGAGTTTTTGGAGTGTTGTAGTAACTTAAGGAAAGCTCAATCGAGGTATGTATGGCTAATTTTGATTCTTGTGAAATCGCCTATATGTGTGAAATTTGTTTGGTTAGTGTTAATTTGACAAATTGTGTGAAATTCTTGATGTTGTTGTTGGATATTCAAAGTTGTTGTTGAAATATGAGTGACGTGGTATGGAATACGAACCGAAAGGTAAATGAGAGTTGAATTGGGTAAAGAATTGTGAATAATGGTTGTGATGGCCTATATGGCACCTTGTGGAAAAGAAACGAAACACTTGAGGATTTGTTTATTGTGGAAATAGATGAAACACTTGAATTGTGGAAAATTATTGAACATACTTGTGTGAATATTCTTAATTATGGAAACATTGTAACTTGGTTGTGATATTGGCTTGAGAAGTAATTGTGAACATGAACCAACTTGTAAGTTGCTTATTTGATGTTGTTGTAATTTGGTGTAATACCTTATTTGCTGTTTGTGATTGTTGTGTTTGAAAACTGTACGGTGGGATCGGGTTGCGTTCCGCAACATGAAGAAATAAGGTGTGGGTTGGGGTGATAAGGGTGGCCGAGGTAATAAGGGTGGTCAGGGGTAATAAGGATAAAGCGATCGAAATCGCTATTGAAAATTGATATAAAAATCAATAATGTGAAATTGTGAAAGGAGACAGCAGGAGAGTTTGTAACCTGTGGGGCATTGATTGCCCCTTTGTTTGACTACTTGTGCTTTACGTGATTGATTGGTTATGGTTCAATTTGTTGATCTTATAAAGTGCCATGTGTTGAGAATTATCTGAAATGAGAAAAATGTGGAAAACATGGTTGGCTGGCTTAATAAGTTCTTGATGTAATTTAATGGCTTGAGTTTACTTGGGACAAAGTTTGTCCATACATGCCAGTATAATTCAAGTGTACTGACGTCCCTTTTGCCGGGGGCGCTACATTCGTATTATGATTGTAGGTGGATCAGTAGTAGGCACTTCTACTTCAGCTCATCGGCAGTAGTATTCTTCATCTTCCACTACCCGTTTTGGTGAGCCCTTTTCTTCCTCGGGGCCCAGTGTGGCTCATGACACTCTTGTTTTAGACTTCATTTTGGTTTTCTAAGGTATAGCCGGAGCCTTGTTACCGGCAAGTATGGTATTTCCTTTTGTATCCTAGAGGCTCCGTAGACATGTAAACTGTGGGGTTGTGGCCTATGTATATGTATGTCGGGCGTTGTAAATGTAAATTGTGAACTTGTTAGTAAATCAATAACATGGTTATGTTTATGCATTGTGAAATCAGTCATTATTGGTAAGATATTTGGTTAATGAGTAATAATAGACAAAGGGGTAATGCGTGGGATATAAAGGCACCCAGGTCCGCTTGACTGGGGCTACTCGGTCGGGCGCCGGTCATGTCCCTCGAATTGGGGCATGATAGACGGACACAAAAATCCAGAAACCTTTTAAAACTAAAACCCTAGTCTCCAAATACATCCTTCTCACATCCAAACTAGACCACATCATATAAGTAGGGGGCTACACAGACATTTAGGAATATTACCCTTCTTCAACATTCCAAATCGTGCGATAAAGCTTGACTATAAAATTGTTTTATAACCCGTGCGTTGAGATTCAAGGTAAGTTTAAATGCTCTTTCGTCTGTTTCATGTAGTGTTGTTATATGTCATGACCAATGGGAAAAGACATGGGTATTATGGAGATTGCACATGTATCTTGTTGAATAAACATTATGAAAATATATATAGTATAAGTACATAGTACTACAAGTATGTTTTATTTGAGGAAAGGATTAAAAGTGATTACCCGCACGAAGAGGCATTGATTTGACAATTGATATATAAGTTTGAGTAGCACACGTGGCTAGTGCGAGAAGTATATAATTGATCGCAAGGTGTGAAATAATATTGGTTATATAAGCACGTGATATATGGGAGAAAGACTAAGACATTAATGGTGAGAGTGTAAGTCTCTCACATGAGTTAAAAAGTTATGAAATGAGACTCAATTGGACCGTAGGTGAGAAAACCCTTGTCTTACGAACGTTATAAGGACCCAGAAATGTACGAGGTTGCGTTACACTCATAAAGGATATGCGTGGGGACTTGGAATCCCATACCTACGTGGCTGAATAAGAATAGGGAACTTATGAGATCAATACTATGGTGACTTAAATTTTCCTAATAGTCGAGTATATATAAGAGGGATAGATATATGAGGCATATGTTGCTAAAGTTTCTACACTCAAGACTTGTGTGAAGATCCAGGACATTCGCCCCATGTGGGAGAGGGAGGGCCATCGTGAGGCTACTTAAATACAATGAAACAAGAGTGAGACCATGTAGCTATGATATTTGAATATTTTGGTGAAGACAGGTGTGGTCTAGAAAAGAGATAATGGGTAACATGACTCTCTGAAAGAATATGCTAATGATAGACAACTAGCATCCCAAGAGATTAAGGAATGTAAATTCTTCACGCATGGCAATGTGAATGATAGGGTCAACGATTCTAGAAAATAAGAGTATGTTTGTAAAGAGACTTTTACTTGTTAGAAGGATAGGAGAAATGGAACCCAAGGAAGTACCATATGTCAAATGTGAAAGATTGTGAGTACTTGGAATGGGCTAATCATATATTTGTGATTTAAACAAAGTTTCGGGATACTAAGAAAGCCAGAACGAGTGGGAGAAATAAATGTGTTGCCACAACAACCCAAGATGGTAATTGGGGCTTGATAGAGAGCCTCTAAAGAGTCTTACAAATTTATAATTGTTGAGTGATGTTCAGACGAACACTCCTTGCTACATATATCCCAATATGAGTTAAGAGGTGAGCCGGATGAAATACCTAAGGTAATGGACCACGTAATATATGGAAGTGTGCGTGGCTATTCACTAACTAGGAAGAATGAGGTGAGAAGAAATGGGGAGAAAACCTTTAAATTGAGATGGTCATGGTTATCTAAAAGAATTTGTACACCAGAATAGTGGACCCACTTAGGGCACAAGTGTTAATAAAAGTTATAAGGGACTAACCGCAATGCAACCGACTTGGGTGACACTGAATATCAACTAAAGGGTCTAGAGATAGTTCATGTCTACACACAATGGGAAGTGAGATTATCGTTGGTGAAGTTGTGGTACTGTAAAATGATTAAACAAGACATAATGATTTTTCAAGTTCACGGGAGGCAGACAAATGTGCGGGACAATAAAGCTATTAATTATGCACTATCCGCAAAACAGGATGGGAATGAAAGGTTCGGAATAGATTGAAAGAGGATGAACACTCGTGACGGACTAGACATGTTTAGCATGATAAATCTTAAGCCGCAATATCAGGGAACTTTATTGGTAACTATAACATGGGGAATAAGGCGAGTTATTCATTGTAGATAGAATCAGGTGGACTAAGCCTTACACTAAAGAGTAAAACCAAAAGTTGTTGTTGAAGGATTGAGGAGGATTTAAAGTTTCAGAGAATACCCTTCTTGGGCTAGTGACCCTTCCTAAATCATATGCATATAAAGGTTGTTGATATATGTTTTAAGAGGTGTTTAACCGTAAGGAGGGATGGTAGTAATTTTCATTCACGGGGGAAGTAGTGCAGTTTCTTAAATTCTCTAATGTACATATGGGGAGAAGAGGTTGGTTAAGAAAAGTTAGTGCACAATGTTACCTTACATTTGATGCAATGTCGTGCAAGATAATGTTATTCGGGGTACGTGTGCAAGTTAGCCAATGCTATTCATTTGAGATAGGAGGTCATACGAGAAAACTCATTCAGTAATGCCTTTTGTTAAGAATTGTGAAGAGTTAGTAGAAATTGTTCACATGGGATCGTAACCATATCAAGGAAATTATAGTAGAACTCAATTCGTGGAAGGTCTTATGTAAGAGGAATATAATAAAGATGTTCCGCTAATGATGTAAAGTGTTAAGGTGATAGTTATGCCTCCAAGGTTGGTTTGGGGTGTGTGTTGATGCAACACGGAAAGGTTATAGAGTATACTTTGAGATAACTCAAGAATCACGAGAAGAATTATCCGACACATGATTTGGAGCTCGCGATAGTTGTGTCGGCTTTAAAATATGACGGTATTATCTTTATGGAGTTCACGTAGATGTGTTTCTAGACCATAAGGGCCTCCAGTATTTGTTCAAGTAGAAGGAACTGAATCTGAGACAGCTGCGGTGTTTAGAATTGCTTAAGGACTATGATATGAACATATTGTACCATCCAGGGAAGGCAAATGTGGTAGCCGACGCTCTTAGTTGAAAATCCATGGGTAGTTTGGCTCATTTGGGTGTGGATCAGAGACTCCTGGCTCGGGAGGTTTACCAATTGGTCAGTTTAGGGGTTCGTATTTTGGCATCAGACGAGGGGAATGTATTGGTGCATAATAGAGCAGAATCATCATTGGTTCTGGAAATCAAGGAAAAGCAGTTCATGGATCCAGCATTGGTTCGAGTGAAGGAAGCAGTTATGAATGACAAGACCTCAGCATTTGTACTCAGCAGCGAGGATGGTGTATTACGGTGTCAAGGTAGACTATGTGTTCCAGATATGAACGAACTTCGGGAGAGAGTAATGGCAGAGGCACATATTTCCAGGTATTCTGTGCACCCAGGTTCCACGAAAATGTATCATGATGTCAAGGAGATTTATTGGTGGAATGGTATGAAAAGGGATGTGGCAAGTTTTGTAGCTAAATGTTCGAACTGTCGGCAAGTGAAGGCCGAGCATCAACGGCCCGGTGGATTAACTCAGCTTATAGAAATACCAAGGTGGAAATGGGAGATGATCAATATGGATTTCGTGGTGGGGTTACCTCGCACTCTGCGTAAGTTCAACTCAATATGGGTGATAGTGGATCGACTTACCAAATCAGCTTACTTCTTGCCAGTCAAGTCCACTGATACTGCGGAGCAATATGCAAAGTTATATATCAAGGAGATAGTAAGGCTTCATGGCACTCCGCTTTCTATTATCTCGGATCGCGGGGCTCAGTTCACAACAAATTTTTGGAAGAAGTTTCAGCAAGGTTTGGGAACTCAGGTGAATCTCAGCACAGCCTTCCATCCGCAGATTCAGACGCTTGAAGATATGTTGCGGGCTTGTGTCCTGGATTTCAAAGGTAACTGGGATGAACACTTACCACTGATAGAATTTTCTTATAATAATAGCTTTGATGCTAGCATTCATATGGCCCCATTTGAGGCATTGTACGGGAGAAGGTGTAGGTCGCCAATCGGGTGGTTTGAGGTAGGTGAAGCGGAATTTCTAGGGCCAGATCTGGTGTACGAAGCTATGGAAAAAGTTAAGGTTATTCAGGAAAGGATGAAAACTGCACAGAGTCGCCAAAAATCCTATGCGGACGTTCGCCGAAGAGATTTGGAGTTTCAAGTCGATGATTGGGTGTTCTTGAGGGTATCTCCTATGAAGGGAGTCATGCGATTCGGAAAGAAAGGGAAATTGAGTCCTAGGTATGTTGGGCCATATCGGATCGTTCAAAGAATTGGGCAAGTTGCTTATAGGCTGGAGTTGCCTCCTGAAATGTCATCAGTGCACCCCGTGTTCCATGTGTCCATGTTGAAGAAAGTGATTGGAGATCCATCCACCATCATGCCGGTCGAGGCTATTGAGGTTAATGAGGATTTGTCATATGAATTGTATGTCTTGTCCAAGTTGTTTCCCACTTAGTGTTAGTCAAGTTTCCTTCATTTGGTAATGAGTTGTATGTGTTGTTACCTTGGGTCACTTAAACCTTTCTTAATAAATGTAAGCCTTATAAAGATTCATGTGTTAAGTAAACAACTAATAGTAGGTGTAGATTGATAATGGTTTGTTTATGTGTACATGGTGTATTGAGACAGTTAAATAAGGTAAGGACTCATTGAATTAGCTAGTTTATGCGCAAATGTAACAATGTGATAGAATATGTGTGATCAACTAAACAACTAATAGTAAGTGTAGATTGATAATGGTTTGTTTATGTGTACATGGTGTATTGAGACAGTTAAATAAGGTAAGGACTCATTGAATTAGCTAGTTTATGCGCAAATGTAACAATGTGATAGAATATGTGTGATCGTTAAGGTAAGGAAGTGTATACAAGCTGTGGAAAGTGTTGTAATTGTGTATTGTTGTTGGATAATGTATTTCGGGGGCTCTCTAACAGGTGGATATGTCCATATTACAAATAAAACTCTGGCGAAAATTTCGGAAATTTAAGGAGTTAGCCAAATTCGTGGCTATTGATATATTTCATGATGTGGACAAACTGAAGTTACATAAGGAAGGCTAGTGAATGGACCTCAATCCTCATTCGAGGACGAATGCTCCTAAGGGGGGGAGAATGTAAGGCCCCGAAAAAAAAATTTCGAGTTATTTCAGATTTCGTCGTGCTAATGTAGGCTACATTGTTTTACATCTTGTGCAAATAAGGATTCATAATATTATGGATATTAATTAGATAGTTTAATAAGGGTATAAGTCTTATTATAAGTGATTTGGGGTCTAAGGAGAGGCCTAAGCCTAATCCAAGATGGAAAATTGCATATTAGACGAAATCATGTAAAAGAGTGCGCACAAGACCTCACTTTGAATGATCATATCTCCAGTTATATAAGGGGTTGTGTGAGGATCAACTTATCAAATTAAAGCTCTTTGAGTCTAGTTTCCAACGCAACAAACCGTTCGTCATTCAGAGGTGTATACAGAAAGGTATGATCATTTTACTCGTCAGGTGTCAGATGCGCGAAGTCCTGCGCGAAGTGGACTTCGCGCACACTTCGCGCACCTTAGGCAGAATGCTCAGGGAAATGCGCGAAGTCATGCGCGAAGCTTGCACACTTCGCGCATCTGGGCAACACTTCGCGCACCTGGATAGTTTTAATTCCCCAAAGACCGGCCTAGAGTGTTCCCAACTCATTTTTGGGGTTTTGACTTTCTCTCTCAAGAGGGTTTCATCCCAAACTTCATCCCTATGATCTAAGGTAAGCTTTTTATAGTTCTTTGAGTAATTTCTACCCCTTAAGCACTTATACTAACAAGGATTAATCTTCAAAATCCTTAGATTTTCCTTCTAATTCTTTTATTCTTCAAGAACACCTCAAGTGGAGATTCTTAAAATTCTTACTACAAGAGGTATGTTTATCATCTCCAACTACTCTATGGTGATTATTTATGTAAGATACATACATTAGAACTCATGGGAGGGTGATTGGGAGCCATAGGTTCCTAACCTAGGTTATGTTAGTATTGTAGAGGTTGTGAGATGTGTTATTGAGGTGTGATTTTTGGTTTGGTAGTGTTATGTATGCATGCTTGTGCAAATAGAGTTGTGGGAAGATTGATGAACATAAATAAGTAAAGACTGGGTTAGGGAATGGAGAAATTCTTGAAAAGGGGATTTGAAATCAAGATGCCCAACTTCTATTTGATAAAATGCTCAAATGAGCTAGTTTCATGAATATCTTTTTAATATATTTTTAATTTTGTTATGTCTCATAGTAGATTGGAATTGCTAGAGTTTTTGGAGTGTTGTAGTAATTTAAGGAAAGCTCAATCGAGGTATGTATGGCTAATTTTGATTCTTGTGAAATCGCCTATATGTGTGAAATTTGTTTGGTTAGTGTTAATTTGACAAATTGTGTGAAATTCTTGATGTTGTTGTTGGATATTCAAAGTTGTTGTTGAAATATGAGACACGTGGTATGGAATATGAACCGAAAGGTAAATGAGAGTTGAATTGGGTAAAGAATTGTGATTAATGGTTGTGATGGCCTATATGGCACCTTGTGGAAAAGAAACGAAACACTTGAGGATTGGTTTGTTGTGGAAATAGATGAAACACTTGAATTGTGGAAAATTATTGAACATACTTGTGTGAATATTCTTAATTATGGAAACATTGTAACTTGGTTGTGATATTGGCTTGTGAAGTAATTGTGAACATGAACCAACTTGTAAGTTGCTTATTTGAAGTTGTTGTAATTTGGTGTAATACCTTATTTGCTGTTTGTGATTGTTGCGTTTGAAAACTGTACGGTGGGATCGGGTTGCACGCCGCAACATGAAGAAATAAGGTGTGGGTTGGGGTGATAAGGGTGGCCGAGGTAATAAGGGTGGTCAGGGGTAATAAGGATAAAGCGATCGAAATCGCTATTGAAAATTGATATAAAAATCAATAATGTGAAATTGTGAAAGGAGACAGCAGGAGAGTTTGCAACCTGTGGGGCACTGATTGCCCCTTTGTTTGACTACTTGTGCTTTACGTGATTGATTGGTTATGGTTTAATTTGTTGATCTTATTAAGTGCCTTGTGTTGAGAATTATCTGAAATGAGGAAAATGTGGAAAACATGGTTGGCTGGCTTAATAAGTTCTTGATGTAATTTAATGGCTTGAGTTTACTTGGGACAAAGTTTGTCCGTACATGCCAGTACAATTCAAGTGTACTGACGTCCCTTTTGCCGGGGGCGCTACATTCGTGTTATGATTGTAGGTGGATCAGTAGCAGGCACTTCTACTTCAGCTCATCGGCAGTAGTATTCTTCATCTTCCACTGCCCGTTTTGGTGAGCCCTTTTCTTCCTCGGGGCCCAGTGTGGCTCATGACACTCTTGTTTTAGACTTCATTTTGGTTTTGTAAGGTATAGCCGGAGCCTTGTTACCGGCAAGTATGGTATTTCCTTTTGTATCCTAGAGGCTCCGTAGACATGTAAATTGTGGGGTTGTGGCCTATGTATATGTATGTCGGGCGTTGTAAATGTAAATTGTGAACTTGTTAGTAAATCAATCACATGGTTATGTTTATGCATTGTGAAATCAGTCATTATTGGTAAGATATTTCGTTAATGAGTAATAATAGACACATGGGTAATGCATGGGATATAAAGGCACCCAGGTCCGCTTGACCGGGGCTACTCGGTCAGGCGCCGGTCATGTCCCTCGTTTTGGGGCGTGACACCTGCTGACCCAACTCTGGTTACCTTGTCGCTGCCCTCCCCAACCACAATTTAATGTTTATTGTGGATTTCGACTAACTATCTTTTCAAGAATTAAAAAGGCTTAAAATAAAGAATTGAATATTGGGTAAAATAATATGGAGAAGAACTAAGGTATTGATTTCCCCTATCGATGGAATCCCTTTTCGTTATGCTCATACAAATTGTTAATATATTCTATCAATCATGAACACTATTTGTATCGTAACCCTCTCCCGAGCAATTACAATAATTTACTAGTGCACTCTCCCAAGCTACCCTAGCTAGCTTTAATTTGAATAGTTCACTTAAGATTGCACCCAAGACTTCGCTATTCCTAACCCCATCTTTACGCCTAAAGTTATAGATTCCTCCAATAACCTAGGTTTGGTGTTGTCAAACAATATACCTAAATATGCACTCTTTTCCAAGTTATGCACACTAAATAGGCACAACTAATCGGGACATCTACCAATTAACTACAACAAGAATGAAGTTGAACAAATAGAAATCTAGCTAACAATTTGTAATCACCTAAACAATAAGTTCATCACTCAATAGGTTCCATCAAAACCTTAGAAAAGGATTTAGTTACTCATGCTCAAAGAAACAAGAATAATAATTGAATTCATAAAATAAATACTTGATAAAATAAAGGAACGAGTTGAGAGAGTTCTCTCTTACCAATTGTCTTGCAAAAGTAGTGAAAAATAGACAATACGCCTCTATTGGGAAACTTAGGAGTTTGTAGAAAGGTTTTAGGGCTAAAAAAACTGAATTTGTACACAATTAGGATTACTGCTGCGGGGCCTTCCGCGGTTTGTCCGTGGTCGTGGACGGATCGCGAACAGTCAACTTCAAAGAGCCTATTTTTTTGCGGTTCATCTGCGGTCGCGAGTGAACCGCGGATGAAAAATCCGTCTGAGTTTTCTCTAATTTTTCAAGCTCACTTTACTTCAACTCTTCTCTTGGCCTTTTCACCAACATGTGACTCCAAAATAGCTTCTTTTAGCATCCAATGTATCATATGTACCTGTAACACAACAATAAACACTAATCAAAGCATTTTGTCATCATAAACAACATTAATTCAACAACAAAGTGTGATTATTTAGGGCATAATTATAGTCAAAGTCACCTATTATCAGTGAGCATAATGGTATAAGCCTTCCTGACTATGAGACCGACTGGTTGAACAGAGATGAAAGTCGGCCATAGTGATCTGGGAGTCCCGTGTGGAAGGGCTCTCGCTCAACGGATCAAAGGTATGCCAGGGATAACAGGCTGATGACTCCCAAGAGCTCTTATCGACGGAGTTGTTTGGCACCTCGATGTCGACTCATCACATCCTGGGGTTGAAGAAGGTCCCAAGGGTTCGGTTGTTCGCCGATTCAAGTGGTACGTGAGTTGGGTTTAGATCATCGGGTGACAGTTCGGTTCCTATCTACCGTTGGTGTTAAAGGGAGAACTGCGAGGAGCCAACCCTAGTACGAGAGGTCTGGGTTGGGCTAACCTATAGTGTACCAGTTGTTATGCTAATAGCAGCACCGGCAGCTAAGTTGGTATGGAAGAACTGCTGTGCCGCGGGAAATCCTTCTCTATACAAGTTCTCGGATGAGGTTTTTGAACAAAACTTCAATAGGCGATAGGTGTAAGCACCGCGAGGTGTGAAGCTATCTCATACTAAATGAAACGACTTTCACTTTCCATAACAAAAATGAAAGAAAGTCAACCTATTGCTGAAATTGCGGTCAGTCTCGCTACCTCTTTAGTTGTCGCCCCCTACTTGCTCATTCGCAATTACTACCACTAGAAAGTCTCCCCTATATCTAAAGGGGCTTATGCACTCCATGACATTCTTATGTTATGGGGTCTCGAAGACTGAATTTAGCTGCCAACGCTAGTCAGCAAGCTGAAAAACTTTCTCAAGAACATGGAGGGTGGGGACTCTTTAACCTGGAAAAATATAGATAAAGAAATGAAAAAATGAATGGGTCGTGGTCTATGCTGAATTTTTTTTCTTAGATAGAATGAATGGAAAAAGGGTGCTTGTGTTGTGGTTTTCATAGTTGCAAGAATTTTTTTTTTCGAGAAAAGGTCCCTTCCTTCAATATCAGGATTGGGTCGACCAGGCCAGATCATGAGTGAATAGAAAAAAAATGTACATAACTGTTCCAGGTGAAATACATGGAATAATTCTACCACTTCTACTAGGAGTAGACTTTTTAGTGCTAGCTGAACGTAAAGTAATGGCTTTTGTGCAACGTCTAAAGGGTCCTGATGTAATGGGGTCATTTGGATTGTTACAACCTCTAGCAGATGGTTTGGAATTGATTCTAAAAGAACCTATTTCACCAAGTAGTGCTAATTACTCCCTTTTTAGAATGGCTCTAGTGGCTACATTTATGTTAAGTCTGGTCGCTCGGGCTGTTGTACCTTTTGATTATGGTATGGTATTGTCAGATCGGAACATAGGGCTACTTTTGTTTGCCATATCTTCGCTAGGTGTTTATGAAGTTATTATAGCAGGTTGGTCTAGTAATTAGGGGGGCGGCCATTCGATCGTCTATGATACTAGGACCAATAGGTTCAAAATGGGTGTGTTCCACAGGTGTTGAACGATCTACTATACACAGGTGTGGGCTTATAGGGCTACGGCTCATAAACCATTTCTTTCATTTATCAATAGGGCCCTGACCTGATTGTTCATTTTTCTGGGCCGGGATTGATAAGTGGAAGTCATAAAAAAGAAATTTTTCTCTTCGCACCTCAGATCAAGAGGAAGGGTTGCTTGTCAAGCTGGCCTATATATAATTATAATAAATTTCTTTCTATTTTATATTATTATATAATTATAAGAAAAATGGAAAGATTCACTTTTTTTTAACCGGCTCCTTCTTCTTTGTCAACGCTACTAAGGACCTATATGTTTTCCTACTTTACTTATTAAAGATAATGAGAATGAGTTATTAAAATAAAAAAGGAAAAGGCCCTACTTAGTTGACTAACAATGACAAAGGCTTGCGAAACTACGTAGGGCCTGAGGCCCCCTGCGAATCCGTAAATCTGAGGAGCATGCCAAAATAAAAGGATGGTCCCCTATGCCTTTCATTTTTTCCTTAAGGATAAAAAAAGTACCCCCATCATAGTGAACCTCTCCTTGTGATCGGGATGAGGTGGACGCCGCCCAGTCAGGGGGCTGATCGAATCGGAGTTTCCTTAGGTAGCCACCGACCTATAGTTATCCTTAAACTTCCGTTCTTGGCGGAGAAGAAGTGAACAAAAGTACGCTCGCTTGCTGTCTTGTTCTCTATCACGAACTGAGATCGCTTGCCAGATAGGTCAGATTGGAGCAAGATTTTATGAGAACATATTCCCCATATTCGGTTACAAGGGGCGGAACGACCTCTCGATCTACTTATTGCAGCCCAGGAAGAAAAACTTTCGATCTCCCATATGCCTAGGACGTTGTCTGGGCCAAGAGCCATAGTTGGTTGCTCTTTTATTTGGTTGTTTCTTCCTCATTGTTGATACCAGCAAGACCGAGCCAAATGATGTCTGTTGGTTGGTAGTGAGAGGACTCTTAGTACCTACATACCCAAAAGAGGGCGCTGGTTAAAAACAATTATTTAATTTTCTTTCTTGCTCTCCTTTAGCAGCAGGAAAGGAGTCTATCTATCTTCCTAGCTTTGGTAGATTTCCCCCAATGCAATCCACAGAAATTCCACGAATCCCTTGGTGGATATGTCTAACGACTCAGCAGTAGTGCGGAATTGAGTTTCTTGTTTGGTGGATCTGATCTATAGTTATGGGGCAATACATACCAAAAGGTTCAAAGAAGGAAGGAGCATAAGAGTATATAACCAACATGTCCTTCTGTATAACCTATTCACATTAGTGAAGCGGTTGGATGCAAAAAGGAAGTGCACGTTTGTGAGACCTTAGTCGGGATGCATAGGTGAGTCAACCTACGAGCACGGAAGAGCATGGTACTGCTACCCCTCTCTAAGTAAAGGTAAGATTCTTAGCCCTGTAGATAACTCCATCTAAAATACAATAGGGACAGCCATTTTCGACTGCTCGTTTCGTATCTTCAAGAAAGAGTAGGCTTAAGTAATGTAATAGTGGTCAGGTCAATAATAGCTATGCTATTGCCCTACTGATTTAAGGCCTCCTCTCAATCCTGAATGCACATTTTTTCGGGTTCATCTTCAATTGATGTTTTCTTAACCTTTCGAAGACCTTGCGTAAATTTTCGATGTGGTCGGTTCTTTATTTTAAAAAGACTACCAAATCGTCCACGTAAGGCTCGCATATGCTTTGTAGAAGGTCACTAATAATTTGTGTCATCGCTCTTTGATATGTTGCACTTTCTTTTTCTTTTTTTTTGGGCATATCGTAGTAAGGAATGGAAGTGAGGCACTCATTCGAATCGAATAGCTGAAACTACAATAACTCCTATTTTTCTGCTTTAAGAGAAGCCTTCTAGCTCGTTTTAAAGTGTTGAAGAGAGAGATAGGACATTCTAAAGATAGTTGTTGAGGAACCATCTGATTTCTAACTATGAGTCTATTTTCAAGCTAACTGAATGCCTATTTGCTGCTAGTTCGGTTCCACTATCTGCTCTTACTGCTCTCGTTGCTGGTGTGACAGTCTGAGAGACGGTGCTCTCTTTCCTCATGTTTTTGGGGTTCATAACCGGTGCTATTGAATCTGCAGTTAAGGGAATATCACCAGTTCTTGGAATAAGAGCCCTGGGACTTCATGGCTTTGACGGAGGTTTAGCCTAGCCCTAAGCCTTTTTGAAATAGAATGCTTCTTTGATAGAGCTTCAAGAAAGAATAAGGAAGGCCCTCTTTTCGCCAATGGATCATTTAGTTGGAATAAGCGGGCTTAGGTTGATGCGGATTAAGCCATTTTCCCCTGTTTCCATGGAAAGGTGTCCAAGGAATAGGCACATTTAGTGTTGTGGGACTTGAAGGAATAGAATGCCTCGTTAGAATGGGCAGGGACAATTGATCATTGTCTTAATTTCCTGGGGGACTCTAGTATCAAAAATTCCCGGTATTTTATTGTGAAAGTGTCACATTTAAATTGTTCTTATTAAAGGAAAGAGCCAAATAGACAAAGGGTTTACATGACCACTCGCTTTGGAGAAGATGCCATAGTATAAGAAGAAGGCCTTTGTTTGCAAAGATGAGTTTCCCGCTTTCCTTTGTGAGGGAGGTTTGTGCACATGAATTAATAGTCAAAGTATAAGGAAGATGGCATAGAGCATAGAATGAGATTGATGCTTCGAATGCCCAGTTTTCAAGGGTTGTGCTAGAAGGAGCTATGGCACTTTCGGAATGGGGAATCAGTCTAGGTTGTCACTGTTCTAGAAGAGGAAGTGTAGCTGGCACGTTGAACCATGTCTATCAACGGTGAAAGATAGCCCTAAAGTGAGGGTCCTGGAAATAGTATTTCTGAACTGTCGATCGACGTGACAATCATTCATGCTTGACAAAGCCTTTTTTCATTTAGTCTCCCAATAAACAAAAAAGGATTTCTGGTGACACGAATGCTGTGCTCGATGCTCTCTTTCCTATTCCAGTGCGCTAAATGGTCTTTCTCGTTCTTGCTGGATGACTTCTATGGAAAAAGATGACGACTACTCCCAGTCTCTGGTCAATCCATGCTGATGCTAGAAGAGCTATTCCCGCCGCCCAACCGAAAGAGACGAGGAAGACTAACTGCCATCCTGCTCGAATATTTGCTGCCTAAGTTATATAGCTGACTGCAAGAAGGAAGGTTCAAGCTATGGCTGCCCCATGGGATGCTCAATTGAAACCTTTGTCCGGTCAATCCGAGAAAGAGAGAGGTGATGTAAACATAAGAATGAAAGGTTTGCTTGTCAGCTGTCGGGCCAATGAGGCTCTTCTAGGTTTACCTACACGGCAAGGGAAGGATCAAATGCGAGGTGGGAAATGCCCCGCATGAACTATATTATCAAGTTTTCTTTTTCCTATCACAGGCAGCTGGCAAAGTCATGTTTGATTGTCGCGTACATGCTCTGTTACAGCTTTGTTCATGCGCTAATCAATTGACAGTGAAGTAGAGAAGGAGGATTTTTGATCACCGTGTGGGTAGTCCCTATTAGGTTTTCCGTTTCATGTGGACTAAAAAGAAAGGAAGACTGGTGTGACTATAGTAATGCCAAGCATACAAGCAAATAACTCTACCTACCCCATACTGACGGATGAAAGAAACTCATCGCGGATGATAGGAAAAGCGATAGCGGTTCCATTCTTGCTCTTCCTATTCCATACCATAAATAGACACCTTTAATTCATCGACATTGGCGCTAGAGGCACTACCCCTACCCACCAGCCCTTTATGGAATTAGCGGACCAAGATAAAAAAATTCCCCGATATAATAAAGAAAGTAAGAAGGGTTCAAAACCATTGAAACAGAAAGCACTAAATATTGTTATGACGTAGCAGAAATGATCACCGTCAAGCACAAGATTCAAAGCTAGAATCTTCCTACTCTTGTTAGTTGGGACAAAGCATCCTATCTTGTTGATTCTCATTTCCCACCGCCTCGAGCTCTCGCTTTCAGGGTGGATACGCAAGAAATTCACTATGAAAATTGACATGACACCATCCCTAAAGAGTATGATGTGCCCGACCTTGCTTCTCCTGATCCCCACCTACCTCCCCTAGAGGCCGGTAAAAATCAATATCTATACGAGAGATTGCTTTTAGCTTTATCTTTTTAGAGACAGGAGAATACCTTATGTACTTACAATAATGCTACTATAGGAGAGAATTTCTTGACTCAGGAGCACCTGAATCTATTCTTTCTGTGTCCCACATCAGCTTATGTTAAAGCATCCGCCCATTCCTCAGTGAAAGGAAATTCTACTCATGGATCATATAAGAAAGTTGGTGCCTCGTTAGAAAGACTTGGTTCGTAGAGTAGAGGCCTTTCCCCAAGATATTGGTTTAAAGCTCCTCTCCTTACAGTCAAGTGGCTTTCACTCCTTGACTAACATTTTCTATTCCCCTTCGACCGGGCATAAAAGGAAAGGAGAATAACTGAGATAGTATTCTATGCACAAACTGACTTACTGCTTGCTTTCTTTGAGGAATTTTTGAGTGAAGGGCGATGCCAGTAAATTGAGACTCTTTTTACTACTTAGTACGTAGCAGACTTTCATCAATGATAACTCAGTTCCTGTCTTCACAAGTGGGAATTTTGATCCCGAAAAACAAAATAACACCAGTGAGGATGCCCATGCCCAGTCCCAGTAGTTTCTCTTTCAGCTTCTTAACCGCGTGGGGCCTTTGGAAAAGCATGTAATCCATTTCTATCTCTTTCCTCATGTATTAAGGTTCCTGCCCTTCTTGTGTCACGAGCTTTTTCCATTCTCTTTCTTTTCTTAAGGATTGGAATGGAATCTTTTTGTAATGGTATAACTAGCTCCACCTCTTTGATGGGGGAATGTACTTCATGTCCTAGCTTTCCTTTCTTTCGAGGCCATTTCCTTCGCCCTTTCTTATTAGTCTGAGGCATCTCTTTCTCATCCTATTGTGGTAAGTTAACCGTAAAGTCTTAGAAGTTAGGGTTTTGCAATCATTCCAATTCCTCTAGTCTTGGCAGTTTCATTAAGCCATTCTACTATCATTCTAGTTGTTAGTGAAGTGACTGCCTGATGTTCGATTGTGTAACTGACACCGCAGTTAATGAATGTCCTCAACTCGGATAAAGGGAATAAGAATGATTATCAGCATGTAAAAAAACCTTGGGTCATTGGAGACCATTACTTTACGATCCGTCGTTGGACTCAGGGGTTTATCGCATCTAAAGCTACCATTTACTCGGTGGCACATGAATTGGAAGTTGGGAACTAAGTGAGAAAATGGCTCTAATGAAACTAACTGTATTTCAGCTCGCGCATATAAAGAATCATTCTATCCTTTCATCCCTCGCTGCCTTAAGGCACACCTTTACTCCCAAGACCGGATTCATTCACAACAGCTTCTCATTCTCTAACTTCCCCGTTCTTCTCGAATACCATATATTTTTACTATACTGTAAAAGCCTTAAGTAGGGCTCCTATAGCTCTTACCATCAAATAGGCTCTCTCCGATGTACTAAATAGTCTTTCTATCTCCCCTTTCCCTAGGGTTTTAGAAGGAGTTGCTATTGTTGTTTCTTTCTAGCACCGTTCCAGTTACTGGGGGCCCAGTTGCTGTCCTAAGGGGGCCATCATCAATTCTTGATGCTTGAAAGCAGCTGTTCCAGACATATTTCTTTGAAGGCTGGGTTAGAGGGCGATAGCCTGGTTTCCAAGTTAGTCTTCAAGCCAGAAAGTCTGCATTTCCTCTTAGTATGAGAAAGCCAGATCGAGATCTAGTTCTATTTATCAATCAAAGAGTTAGAAAGCTAGCTTTAAGCAGGCCAGTCTAAGTTTGACTTTGTCGTTGGGATTCCGGGGACCGGCTTCGCGAGACCATTTTGGCCTATTCATGGCTAAGCTCTATTGGGCAGACAATTACCTTTCTTTAACTAGGTGAAAGAGCAAATCAGATATTTCATTTCTTATTATCAGAAATTTGAGAGAGCGAATGAGATTGATTGAAAACATAGTCTGAATTGGATGTGTGAAGCATGCCGCCAGCTTTTCATCCTGAGCCTGGATCAAACTCTTCATGCAAGGAATAGAATACGATTTTTTCTTTGAAGGACGTTAATCAATAGTTTAGCAAGCCTCGCTTCTTTTCTTTGGATTTTTTTATTATTTTATTAGACTGTATGAGTATTCTTAAACGAGTGGAACGATCTAAAGAATATCCTACGGGAGATAGCTATGAATTTCAAATGTTATAACTCTAGTACGTCAGGAACCATCAGAAAAAGAAAGACTATCCTAGAATAAATTGTATAACTTGGATAAAGTATTCCCCTTAGGTCCCGTTCTCAATGAGACCCACCGGAGTGGAAACATAAATGGGGGCACTCAAAGAATCCCGAGGCACACCCAGATGAGAAGCAAAGTAAGAAGACACATATGAAAAAGTGGAACCGGGGTCGAATAGAACCGATGCCTCCCTGTGACTAACCATAATAATACCTGTGATAACAGAGTCAGATGCAACAGCCGCAGCGCGATCAGGAATAGCATAAAATCTGGCCTGTCCCCCTCTCGAGGGCGGCCTCTGGAACCCTGACCCCCGCCCCTGGCTGGCTGGGCAGGTGGAGTGGCAGCTGGGGCTGGAATGATAGCCTGTTGGCCCTGAGAACCACGCGGATGCTGTGATGACTGATGAGGGGCTCCTCTCCTACGCCTGGGGCACTCCCTAACCGGGTGGCGAGTATCCCCGCACTCAAAACAAGCTCTGGGAGGACGCGGTGGCTGTGACTGACCGGCCTCACCCCCACTAGTCTGACCCCTGGAAGGACCCCGCGCAGGAGGTGCACTGGAAACTGGGGGAGCATAATAAGGCTCCTGAGGTGCTGGAAGACCTGGAGTACTACCGGCTGCGGGCAATGCCGAGTGAGCTGGTCGACCGGAATAACCCCTGCCAAAACGACCGGCTGATGAAGTGCGGGCACCAGAGAAATGGCCCGACTCACGAGACCTCTTGGCCTCTCTCTCCCTCCGCTCTCTAGGGAGCATACTCTCGATTCTCTTGGCAATGCTAACTGCCTGCTGATAAGATATATCTGTCTCAAGCTCTCTAGCCATGCTGGATCGGATAGGCGGAACAAGGCCCTCAATAAATCTCCGCACTCGCTCCCGAACAGTGGCTACCAAAGCCGGTGCATGCCCGGCTAGACGGGTGAAACTGATAGCATACTCCGATACTGACATGGAGCCCTGTCGCAATCGCTCAAACTCCGAGCGCGAAGAATCCCTAAGGCTCTGGGGAACAAACTCCCTCAAAAATAGATCTGAAAACTACGTCCAGGTCAATGAAGTAGACTCCTTCGGACTATCCAACTCATACGTGCGCCACCAATCATAAGCGGCCCCATAAAATTGAAAAGCAGTGAAGGAAACCCCGCTGGTCTCTACAATCCCCATAGTACGAAGAATACGATGACACTCCTCCAGAAAACCCAATGCATAATCTGAAGCCAAACCACTAAACACTGGAGGGTCATATTTCTTGAACCTCTCTAATCTACACTGCTCGTCCTCAGAGGCAGCTGGCCCACCTCCGGGCTGTGCTGGGGCGGCAGGAGGCATAACCAAAACATCTGGAACCTGTCCCACCGGCACACGCTGCTCCGGTGTAACGGCTGCGGGAGTCTGGGCCCCTCCCCTGGCCTGAGATGTAGCTGCAGTGAGAGGAAGTAACCCTGCCTGAGCTAAACTAGTATACATGCTCATGAACTGGGCTAGGGTCTCCTGGAGTGCTGGAGTAGTAGGAGCTGTAGTCGGTGTACCAGTGGCTGCGCTCCAACCTGATCCGCCGGTGGTACCTCAGCGGCAGCACGCGCGGGTGTTGTGGCTGCACCTCGGGCGCGTCCTCGTCCTCTACCTCGGCCCCGGCCTCTGACGGCGGCAACAGGGGGCGCGGGTACCTGATCATCACGAGTAGATCGTGTCCTCACCATCTGTGAGAGAATAGAAAGCAGTAGTTTAGATTTTTGATGTCAAAAATGTCGCACGACAAGGAATCCAAAAGAAATGAAGAGTTTCCTAAACGGTTACATAGCCCCTCGTAGATAAATACAGACGTCTCCGTATCGATCAGCGAGACTCTAAGTAACCGGTCTGTGTCCCGTGACTCCTATGAACCTAGAGCTATGATACCAACTTGTCACGACCCTAGTTCACCAATTGTGAACATGTCGTGATGGCACCCAGTCCCCACGACTAGGTAAGCCTAACACGTTGCGGAATATATAAGTTATAAATACTTAAATAAGAAAACAGCGGAAAAATAACATAAAAGATATGTAATCCGTGCCGCTTGGCACATACATCCGTCACACAATGAATAAAACACTACCAAGATCCGGAACCCCACGGTAACACATACAAAAAGGGAAATACAAATGTGGCTCTATGTGTAAAGAGTATCTATCAACGAAATGAAGAAAAATGTCAACTAGTAATACTAGAATAGAAGGGAAGCCTCCGGATCCGCGGACATAGCAGATCATACCTCGAAGTCTCCCAGAAAGCTGCGAAATCACCTAGTACGAGCCTGCTCTGATGTACCTGGATCTGCACAACAAAAGTGTGCAGAAGAGTAGCATGAGTACACCACGGCGGTACTCGGTAAGTGCCAAGCCTAACCTCGATGGAGTAGTGACGAGGTAGGTCAGGGCCCTACTGAGAAAACAATAATATAATGATGATAACAAAATAAACAGTTTAAATGATAATAATTTCCGAAATAACAACATTATGATGATTACTGCAACTGTCTACAATTAAGCTAACAACAAATAACCAACTCAAATAAACAAATCCAGGATCTGTGGGAATTGAACCCACAGTCCCATTCTCAGTACCTCTGGGTCTCCGGGAATCGAACCCGCAGCCCATGTCTCAATAATATCTCAATAACTCGGGATCTCCGGGAATCGAACCCGCAGTCCCTACCAATAAGTCAGGATCTCGGGAATCGAACCCGTAGTCCTATCAATAACTCAGGATCTCGGGAATCGATCCCGTAGTCCACATTTCAATAATCTCGGGATCTCGGGAATCGAACCCATAGTCCACATTTCAATAATCTCAGGATCTCGGGAATCGAACCCGTAATCCATATTTCAATAATCTCAAGATCTCGGGAATCGAACCCGCAGTCCACATTTCAATAATCTCAGGATCTCGGAATCGAACCCGTAGTCCATAACCACAGCAAGTAAAGGAATACACAGAGAGAAGTATAATATGCTTAACAATAACCTCGCCGATGAACAGCGCCAGCGATTAACAAGAAAACTCAAGTAAGTCAATTAAGCAACTAGACAGTTAGATTCTATCTAATCATGCTTTTCTAACTACTATCGGGTAGGAATATCGAATTTAACAACTAAGAACAGGAATATCACTCATTGAACATTTCGAGTAAAGTATGTGTTCAACAACCAGCGCATGTACACGCCCGTCACCTCGCGTACAAGGCATTTAAAGTATCACAATAATATCCTAGGGGTGAAAGTCCCCCACACGAGGTTAGACAAGCCACTTACCTCAATTCCGGTACAAAACCGCTAAGTAATAACCCTCTTGCCACGAATGTCGGCCTCCACAAGTGTAGAATCTGATAAAAATCAATAGAATCACATCAAAATAGGCCAATTGGTCATTACCCAATCAAATTAACTCAAAATTCACCAAAACCCACAAGTTGCCAAAACCCGACTTTCGGTACGCTTATCGAAAAATCACGACAATTATATATTCGGGTTCCTTATCTCAATACAAGTCCGTGCATATAAAATTTATCGAGATCGGACTCCGTTAGCCCATTCAAATCAAAGGTTTTCTAAAGGTTTTGGTCTAGGGTGAAAACCCCCATTAATTACCCCAAATTCCTCCATTTTCATGAAAAACTTGCATAATATTATCAACAACAATCATAATTGGAGTCCATAATTGATTACCTGAAGAAACCCTTGAATCTCCCTTCAAAATCGCCCAAATCGCCCCTTAAGCCGAGCCCTCAAAGTTTGGAAATGTTTCTGAAATTTCTAACTTCGAATATAATTAACTCTCTGCGATTTCCGCTTCTGCGGACAAAATTCCGCTTCTGCGGATCCGCTTCCGCGACATTTTGTCGCTTCTGCGGTCTCCAGGTCGCTTCCGCGACTCCGCTTCTGCGGGCATATGGTCGCTTCTACGGGCATATGGTCGCTTCTATGGCCCTTGGCCATTTACTCGAAAGTCGCTTCTGTGGAAGCCCAGTCGCTTCTACGACTTCGCTTATGCGGACAAAAGTCCGCTCCTGCGGAAGGCCACCAAACAGTCCACTCCCGCTCCTGCGGAAGGCTTTCCGCTCCTGCGTGACCGCCTCCGCGATCCAAAGTCCGCTCCTGCGAACTAGGCCGGCCTCCCATGAACTCACTCCTGCGGAGCAAATGTCGCTTCTGCGGACTCGCCTCTGCGGTCCAAGCTCCGCAGAAGCGAATACTACAGAAGGCAGGCACCAGCCTGCTGCAAGTTTTTAAGATTCATGCCATTTAATCACCCGAATTCATCCCGAGTCCCCCGGGACCCTATCCAAACACACCAACACATCCTAATACCTTATTCGAACTTGTTCCAATCCTCAAAACACGCCTAACAACATCAAAACCCATAATTCACATCGAATTCAAGCCTAAATTTCTTAAAACTTTCCGAATTGCACATTCGATCAAAAACCCGACCAAACGACGTCCGAATGACCTAAAAATTTGCGGACATGTCCAAAATCACATAACGAAGCTTCAGAAATTGTCAGAATTCCATTCCGACCCCCGGATCAAAATCTCACCTATCGTTCGGATTCGCCAAAATTTCAACCTTCGGTATTTCAAGCCTAATTGAGCTACGGACCTCCAAAATACATTCCGAACGCGCTCCCAACCCCAAAATCACCTAACGGAGCTAATGGAACCATCGGATTTCCGTTCTGAGATCGTCTTAACACTTTTCCGGCTACGGACCGTTTTCTAGCTTCAAAACTCTTATTTAGGGACTAAGTGTCCCAAAATGCTCAAATTTTCAGAACCGACTCTCCCGGCAACCCACAATAGCAGAAATGAACTTAGGGGAACCGTTAAATTAGGGATTGGGGCGTAATTTTCTAAAACGACCGGTCGGGTCGTTACACCTATGCACATCGCTCTCTCCAGGAGGTTGTCCGTCGATCCTAGATCTTCCCATTTCCAAGAAGATCTCGGGCTCGATCTGGTTTAGTATCAAGGTGATTCTTTTTTTATTCCTATATATATGGGTCCGTGCAACATTTATACGATATCGTTATGATCAATTAATGGGACTTGGCCGGAAAGTGTTCTTGCCTCTATCATTAGCTCGGGTAGTTCCCGTTTCTGGTGTTTTAGTCACCATTCAATGGCTCCCTTAATTATGTGTGAGGAATTTCCCTATTGAGTAATGGGAAGCGGGCTAGTCCCCGAAAATGCCCCGTCCGTAAGTTCCTTTATCGTTGTGGAAAAAAGATCTCTTTTTTTTAGATTCGAAATTTTTCGTTTTTTCTCCCAATTTCCCACTCTTTCTGTGAGGCAAAACCTCACCACACTACACTACACTTCGACACTTCAGAAGAGGACCGGGCGCTTTGTATATTTGGAATAGGAGTTGGCGGTCTTCTTTATGAGAACATCAACCTAATACTCATTATGGATCAACTCATGTTTCCACTCTATTTTCATTTCGAAAATATCTCACGTCAGGATCTGTTGCTCAAACCGAATCACGCCAACGTTATGGAAGTTCCTAGATCATTTTAAATAATAGTAGTACCAAAGACAGCACGTTCTATCAAAAATGGAAAATTGGCTATTGAAATTCCGTGCGGTCAGAAATTAATACTAACACGAAGTGCTTCAACAGGAAAGTCGTTTCGATCCAATCAATTCTTGGGGTGAAATAAAGACTAAAAAGGATATGTCAGTTACCTAGCACGACAAAGGACTCTCCGGGGCATGGAATGTCTAATATTTTGGTAAGAATATCCACAGTAATGTCTCTGTTAGATTCTTCGGTCGAAATAAGGGAAAGGTCAATTCAATTCTCGATGGAAATGGAATTTTGCGAATTCTCCCCCGAACTGGAAGATCATTTCGAGATCTTCGAACATATTCGAGGGTTCAATGTTACTATTGTAACTTCGGCCAACACACAAGATGAGACTTTACCACCGTGGAGCGGTTTTTTGCATAAAGGTGAGGGGGAAACTCAGTAAGATGTCGGAGAAGCGAAATATACGAGATCACAAATATAGATTGCTCGTGGCTAAATATGAATTGAGACAAAAGCTTTATAAAGCCCTTTGTAAAGATCCCGATCATCCTACTAATATGCAGGACAAACATCGTTATAACTTGTCCAAGTTGCCAAGAAAGAGTTCCTTCGCACGAGTAAGAAACCGATGTATTTACACGGGTCGCCCTCGTTCTGCATATGATAAAAATTTCTCGTATCCTTTTTCGTTGATTAGCATCTCGAGGTGCTTTGATGGGCATAAAGAAATCTTCTTGGTAGCAAACACCAAACGAATAGAACAAGGGTTAGCTCCGCAGCAGGTCTACAAGCAAGGTAAGTAGGTACATTACCAGCCGGCTCCGGACCGAAAAGACCTAATAGACTAATCCCTTATCTAGGATCGTAGATGCTAACGGGGCAGGAATCGAAGTGGGGGACCCCTCTACTGCCTGTGTCTATCTCCTGTCAAGTATGCTCCCTAGACATAGACTACATACAGGGTAGTACTCTTGGAAAGGTAGAATATCACCGCGTGAACATAACATTACATTAAGTTACGAATGTAACTCTCGAAGGATCGACCACTATTCTAAATATAGTAAGGCGGAGAACTGTTGTTCAGTGGAGCGCCGGAGTGCGGAGGTTGTTCCCATCATTGAAGTCAGGGGGTGGGACTGAGCCTTTCGAATGAGAAAGAAGAAAAGTGCTTAGTTTCATTGGAAAAACCAACGCAAATATGATATTGAATTTCTCTCCCCGTACTTCTAAAGATAGAGAGAAAAGGTTGGAGAGAATGACTTTCTTAAATACTCTCATTTCTAAAGCTGCGCAAGGCGGCCCGCAGAACAAAGCCCCACCCATCTTTTCCCCCATTTAATGAAGGACCCTCGCCTCGCTTCCTATTCATTTGTGGGTCTGGACCCGAGGGCCTTTTTTTTCAGGAGGTGATTTCGAGAATCAACCAACGGAAAAATCCATAGCCCAGGTAACTCACAGCCTCCCTCTCACCCAAATAAATTAAATGGGATGAATCAAATCAATAAGCTTTTTAATTGATTCAGGGCGCAGCGAAGCCAAATTAAATCAAGGCAATGGGGATTACTTTTCCTGAGGCTGATTCATCCTATTCAAATTTAGCTATGCTAATGGAAGAGGAAAAGTTTTCAGATAAGATGGACCCCCAAGAGATGAGCAAGAACCCCCAATTGCTTTGGGGTCGCACTCTGTCCTGCTTGGTGGATGAAATCTTCTCTCATTTTAGAATTATTTCTCCCACACACATTTTTTGCCCTCTTTCACCGAGGAGGAAAGAATAATCTTCCTAGTGGACAGAGACCTAAATTTTCATTAGGTTTATTCCTAAGCTTGCTTTTTTGCAGCAAGATGATCAGTTCGAGAGTGCTGGAGAGAAGGAAAAGCGGTAAAAACCTCTCTTATTCGGTCACCGAGAAGTCGGAAAACTCTTCAATAAGCTAGGGTGATCCGACCACTTCGATGCTTTTTTAGCAGTATTCACCCTCCATCCTTCGGAAGTGGAAGAAAGGGTACTCTAATTTGAATACATAGTAGGGCCCGAGACCGCTAAAAGGTGGGGGAACTAGAGTTGTCACGATAGAAAAGATAAAAAAATAAATGACTATAAGGAACCAACGACTCTCTCTTCTTAAACAACCTATATCCTCCACACTTAATTAGCATTTGATAGATTATCCAACCCTAAGCAATCTTAGTTATTGGTGGGGGTTCGGTTCGTTAGCTGGTATTTGTTTAGTCATTCAGATAGTGACTGGCATTTTTTTAGCTATGCATTACAAACCTCATGTGGATCTAGCTTTCAACATCGTATAACACATTATGAGAGATGTTGAAGGGGGCTGGTTGCTCTGTTATATGCATGCTAATGGGGCAAGTATGTTTTTCATTGTGGTTCACCTTCATATTTTTTGTGGTTTATATCATGCCAGTTATAGCAGTCCTAGGGAAATTGTTCGGTGTATCGGAGTTGTAATCTTCCTATTAATGATTGTGACAACTTTTATAGGATATGTACTACCTTGGGGTTAGATGAGCTGTTGGAGAGCTATAGTAATTACAAGCTTAGCTAGCGCCACACCTGTCGTAGGAGATACCATAGTGACTTTTGTTAGGAGGGAACACGTGGATCTGACTCTGGGATTGGGGTATTCTGTGACACCCCTGCCAGAGCCCAGAATTCCCGATTTGAACCTTCCCTCTGAGGAACCGCCGGAGGAACCATATCGACCATTAGTTCTTGGGGTTGGGAGTCTATCAGTAGAGGAACAAAGGGCGATAGACCTGTTTGTTCGCCAGCAAAACGGACTGGTCCGGTGCGCGACACACATGTTGCGATCACTCGACTACTCCCCACAAGTGGAGGACATCAAGAATGTCATAGAGACATTCATCTTGGATATTGACTCCTTCCGCTATGAGGAGCTTTGCTGGCGCTGATTGATAGAGACTCACCCCAGTTTCTACATTTTCTAGAAATTTGGGAGGAGTATCTCACAGTCACCGATTCCCTCATACAAAATTTATTTATGATATGACTTCTACTTTCATTACTTCATTATTTCCATATCCCTTTCCTTTTTTCTAAGTTACACATCAAATGGCACTCACTTCATATCTTTAAGTTCGATCATTGACAAGGTTCAAAGAAAGGGTGGGCCATTGATAAAGAATCGATGGAAAACCACAATTCTAGCAGATGGCGGGCCTCCACTTTTCTTCTCATTAATGAAATCTGCCAGTTATTATGAACTCAAATAAAAAAAATTGGATTTAGAACGCTTGTTCAAAAGAAAAAAAGATGTGGGTGGAATTATGACTGGGGTGTCAGTTAGAAAGGTTCTTACAATGTTCGTTTAATCAAGCAGCATTCTTTTTTTCTTAACTTAAGGAGAGGGAAGAGGGCTTTGTAAGAAAGGCTTGGGACCTATGAACAGAACAACACA
This sequence comes from Nicotiana noctiflora, assembly GCA_032618575.1. Classification (NCBI taxonomy): domain Eukaryota; kingdom Viridiplantae; phylum Streptophyta; class Magnoliopsida; order Solanales; family Solanaceae; genus Nicotiana; species Nicotiana noctiflora. The sequence goes on from JASVEL010002225.1 coordinate 183,516, forward strand.
ATAAAATGATGAAATGAAGAAGTATGAACGGGAGGCATCGGAGGAAGAACTGACGAACTTCTTACTTGTCTTTGGTTAACTACTTTACTGACTTGGGGTTCTTTCTCGTAAGTGGTATACCTACACCCCGCAAGCACACTCACTATATCTATATACGTATAAGTTTTAGCCTTTTGAAAAGGCCCCTTTCCTTACAGTCAAGTGGCTAAACGCCCCTCGAATCCTGTCTTCGGTGTTTAACCACTTGCGCAAGGGCCTTATTATTTATAGGAGAGATTAGGGAGATGAGGCAAGGAAGGGATCAAGGAAAGCCTGATAATAGGTGAATTTGACTATAATTATACCTTAAATAATCACACTTTGTTATGGAATTACTGTTGCTTATGAGGACAAAATGCTTTGATTAGTGTTCGATTGTGTTTTACAGGTACATGTGATACATTGGATGCCATAAAGAGCTATTTTGGAGTCCTAGGTTGATGAAAAGGCCAAAAGAAGAGCTAAAGTGAAGAGGTCTTGAAGAAGCAGGGAAGAATCAGAAGCATTGTTCATCCGCGGTTCACTCGCGACCGCGGATGAACCGCGAAAAAAGAAGGCCTCTGAAGTTTGACTGTTCGTGGTCCGCTCGCGGCCGCGAACGAACCGCGGAAGGCTCCGCAGCAACAATCCCAATTGGACTCAAACTTAGTTTTTAAGCCCTAAAACCTCTATATAAACTCCTAGTTTGCCCCATAGAGGCATGTAATCTTTATTTCATTACTTTTGCAAGGTTTTTATTAAGAGAGATTCCTCTCAAACTCTTTCTTTTAGTTTTATCAAGTATTTCTTTATGATTTCAATTATTATTCTTGTTTCTTCTAGCATGAGTAGCTAAATTCTTTTCTAAGGTTTTGATGGAACCTATTGAGTGATGAACTTATCGTTTATGTGATTACAAATTGTGACTTAGATTTCTATTTGTTCAACTTCATTCGTATTGTAGTTAATTGGTAGGATCCCCAATTAGCTGTGCCTATTTAATGTGCATAACTTGGAATAGAGTGCATATTTAGGTTTATTGTTGAACAACACCACACCTAGGTTATTGGAGGAATCTATAACTTTAGGCGTAAAGACGGGGTTAGGAATAACGAAGTCTTGGGTGCAATCTTAAGAGAACTATTCAAATAAAAGCTAGCTAGGGTAGCTAGGGAAAGTGCACTAGTAAATTATTGTAATTGCTCGGGAGAGGGTTACGATACGCATAGCGTTCATGATTGATAGAATATATTAACAATTTGTATGAGCATAACGATAAGGCATTCCATCAATGGGGGAAATCAATACCTTAGTCCTTCTCTATATTATTTTATTCAACATTCAATTCTTTCTTTTAAGCATTCTTAATTCTTGCAAGTAGTAGTTCGAAAAACATATACAAAGATATTCCAAATTTTGGGATCTTGATTCGGAAGTACTATTGGGTTGTGAAAGTTGTGATTGATAGGTTAATTCTATGTGGGATCGATCTTGGACTTATTAGACCATGTTATATTGACTACGGCCGTTGCTTGGACGTGAATCAATTTTGGCGCCGTTGCCGGGGACTTAACGGAATTATCAATTGCCATTGCCAGAACTTCAAGATTCTTGTGTATTCAGGTTCTTTCTACACTCTACATTGAATATTTTGACGTTTGTTGATTTGGGTATTCGGGTGCATGCCTAGAAAATCTGCAAGGACTGGAGAACTAATTGAAGGACTCTCAGACCCCGAGCAAACCTTCCGGGCACGTAACAAGGCCATCAAACAAATTCAACAATCTCAACAACCAATCAAACTAGACTTCGACATGGGTGACATAAACAATCAAAACCAGCAAGCCGGGCTAAATATGCAAGAGGCACAGGAGGCACAAGAAGGTGCATTGTTCGACTGGGCACAACCCACAACGGATAATTTGGCAACTGCCATCGTTGTGCCAGCAATTCAAGCTGAGTCTTTCCAGATTACTAACAACATGCTTCACTTGTTGCAAAACAAGGGATTATTCTTTGGGTCTCAGGTTGAAGATCCACAACAGCACCTCAAGAACTTTCTATCAATATGCAAAACACAAAGACAACTGAATGTAACTCCGGAAGCTATCAAATTACTACTTTTTCCATTCTCAGTTACAGGAGCAGCACAGATATGTCTAAACTCACTCCCAATAAACTCCATTGCAACTTGGGATGAGTTAGTCAAACAATTCCACAACAAGATTCATCCACCTAACAAGACAGCTCGACAAATTGATGAGATCGTGAGCTTCAAGCAAAAACCAATGGAAACATTACATGAAACTTGGGGCAGATTCAAGGGTATGCTTGTTATGTGTCCTCATCATGGGATCCCTGAGGAGATGTTGGGACAAAGGTTCTACATGGGGCTTTCAGACAGTATGAAAAATATTGTAGATGCTTCAACAGTTGGGGCTTTTCTGAGCAAGACTTGGAGAGAGGGCCAAAATTTGCTAGACAATATGGCTCAAAATTCCGGGTGGACGTCCAGGAATGCTCCTATCACACCAGTGGTACACTCTGTACACTTGGATCCTTCCAACACTCTAGAGGAGAACGTGGAAACTTTATTGACCCAAATGAGCATCCTGACAAAGAAGGTGGAAGAATCAGGGGTTAAGCAACAAGTTCACATTGTAGATACTACCAATGGTGGTTTATGCACATCTTGCATTAGCCAACCCATAGGTAATCCATGGGCTGCAGACCAAGAACATCATCATCAGCATGAGGATATGAACTATGTGGCTAACTATGGAGGGCAGCGACAAGGTAATCAAAGCTGGGGCCAACAGGCTCCAATGCAGTACAGACCTCCCCAACCACAATTTAATGCAGCAGGTATGAGGCCACCACACAACATGGCTCCATATCCTAGACCTCAGAATTTCGAAAATCAGCAGCAAGGATACCATCCACCTCCACCACCACATGGGGGTAGACAAGATGATGGGTTTGCAAGGTTGGAAGCTATGATGCAGCAGGTAATTGGGTCAAACGCCAAAACAAATGAGAGGATAAATGCACATGATGCCGCCATCAAAAATATGAAAGTGCAGATGGGTCAGATTGCTATGTCACTTAACAATCGTCCTCAAGGGACATTGCCTGCAGATGCACAAACAAATCCAAAGGACCAAATCCCAAAGCAGATGATGGCAGTGACTCTGAGAAGCGGTAGAGATCTTGATGCTGAGAATGAAAGTGAGAAAATTGACAGACAGGCTGAGACATCCACTCCATTGCCCATTGAACTGGATGAGTCCACAGGGTTGACAGAAGTCACAGTCCAGCCAGTTGCTGAAAATAAAGAAGCAAAACAGGGAACGGAGAAAGTAGCTGAACAAGTAGAGCAGCAGATTGATGAGAAAGAGATAGACAAAGATAAATCCCAAGTCACTGGAAAGAAGAGGCATCCACCACCATTCCCCCAAAGGTTGGCCAAATACCAAAAAGAGGAGCAATACAAAACGTTCGTCGACATGCTCAAGCAAATCCAGGTAAACATTCAATTAATTGAAGCTTTAAAAGAAATGCCTGGTTATGCTAAGATGATGAAGGATTTGATGTCACGAAAATTTGATTTCCAAGACTTGGCCACAGTTACACTTACACAGACTTGTAGTGCAGTGGTCTCTAGACCCATTGCTGAGAAGCTATCTGATCCAGGTAGTTTCACCATCCTATGCACTATAGGGAATTATGCCTTTACTAAGGCCTTATGTGATTTGGGGGAAAGCATTAATCTTATGCCCTTAGTTGTCTATAAGAGGTTAGGTATTGGGAGAGCCAGACCCACCTCTATGCTTTTACAGCTTGCTGACACGACGGTTAAGCATCCATTTGGTATTATAGATGATGTGCTAATCAAGGTTGGGAAGTTTGTGTTTCCCGCCGATTTTGTTATTCTTGATTGCAAGGTCGACAAAGAAATTCCCATAATCCTGGGAAGACCATTCCTAGCCACTGGGAGAGCCATAATTGATTGTGAAACTTGGGAACTCAAGATGAGGTTGAATGATGAGGAGATCATCTTCAATGTGCAAAAATCCATGAGGCCTCCTAGTGAGTTCACGAATTGCTCTCTAATTGATGCGGTTGATGTGATAGTGGAGACTGACGATGCAGAATTGACTATTGAAGATCCACTTCAAGCATGCCTGATGGACATGGAAGAGGTAAACGGTGAAAGTTTGGCCGAATGGGTATTATCTCTAGAAGGCAAGGGATTCTGGAAGCGAGAGATCGAATTTGAACCCCTACACTTAGAGAAAAGAGAAAGCCCACCAGCAAAGCCATCCATAGAAGAGCCACCGAAGCTTGAACACAAACCACTACCATCACATCTCAGGTATGAGTATCTAGGTCCTAAATCCACGTTACATGTTATTATCTCATCTAGTTTGTTAGATGTGCAGGCCCAAAACCTTATACAGGTACTCAACGAAAGCAAGACTGCCATAGGGTGGACCATGGCAGACATAAAGGGGATCAGCCCAGCCTATTGTATGCATAAATTTCTCCTGGAAGATGGACACAAATCGTCCAGAGAACATCAAAGAAGGCGGAACCCCAACATGAAGGAAGTGGTGAAGAAGGAAGTAATAAAGTGGCTAGATGCGGGAATCATCTTCCCAATCTCAGACAGCAGCTGGGTTAGTCCGGTCCAATGTGTGCCCAAGAAAGGAGGCATGACGGTAGTGAAGAACGACAACAATGAACTGATTTCAACAAGAACCGTCACCGGATGAAAAATATGCATGGACTACAGGAAGTTGAATCTAGCCACCCGCAAACATCACTTCCCACTTCCCTTCATTGATCAAATGCTTGACAGGTTGGCAGGGAGGTCCCACTTTTGCTTTCTTGGTGGATACTCAGGGTACAATCAAATCTCCATAGCCCCGGAAGATAGAGAGAAGACCTCCTTCACATGCCCTTACGGCGTCTTCGCCTTCAGGAGGATGCCATTTGGACTATGCAATGCACCTGCCACTTTCCAAAGGTGCATGATGGCTATTTTCACCGATATGGTGGAAGACATTATGGAGGTGTTCATGGATGATTTCTCAGTGGTAGGGAATTCATTCGATGAATGCCTTGCCAATCTAACTAGAGTACTACAAAGGTGCATGGAAACAAATTTAGTGCAAAACTAGGAGAAGTGCCATTTTATGGTACAAGAATGTATAGTATTGGGGCACCGGGTTTCAAGCAAAGGCATTGAGGTAGATCGTGCTAAAGTTGATGTCATTGCAAAGTTGCCTCCACCGACATCCGTCAAGGCCATAAGAAGCTTTCTTGGACACGCTGGTTTTTACCGGAGGTTCATTAAAGACTTCTCCAAAATATCAAACCCTCTCTGTAAGTTACTTGAAAAAGATCACCCTTTCATTTTTACTGACGAATGCAAGATTGCTTTTGAGGAACTGAAGAAGAGGCTGGTCACAGCACCCATCATCATTGCCCCAGACTGGGAGCAACATTTTGAGTTAATGTGTGATGCAAGTGATTATGCAGTGGGGGCAGTGCTGGGCCAAAGGAAAGATAAGCTAATGCATCCAATATGCTATGCAAGTAGAACTCTGAGTGGAGAACAGCTAAACTATATAGTGACGGAAAAGGAGATGCTGGCGGTCGTGTTTGCATTCGATAAATTCCGGTCCTATCTCATAGGATCAAAGGTAATCGTATACACAGACCATGCAGCTTTAAGATATTTAATTTATAAAACGGACTCTAAGCCACGCCTAATTCGTTGGGTGTTGCTTCTCCAAGAGTTCGACCTCAAAATTAGAGATACAAAAGGTATTGAAAATCAAGTAGCTGACCATTTGTCAAGACTTGAAGGAGATGAACTTGTCAAAGAGAGTGGGGAAATTCTGGAAACCTTTCCAGATGAGCAGTTGCTCACCACCACTCTCCTGGAAATACCATGGTATGCTGACTATGCTAATTATCAAGCCAATGGCATTGTTCCTCAAGACCTCTCATCGGTCCAGAGGAAAAGACTTTTTGGTGAAAGTCTGTATTATTATTGGGATGAACCATATTTGTTTAGGATATGTCTTGATAACATGATCCGGAGATGCGTCCCCGAGATAGAACAATCTTCTGTTTTGCAGGCATGTCATGCTTCAGCATATGGTGGTCACTTTGGAGGAAAACGTACAGCCGCCAAAATACTTGAGGTCGGGTTCTATTGGCCGACGGTGTTTAAGGATGCGCACTTGTGGGTGAAAGGATACAACAAATGTCAACGCACCGGGAACATCTCCCGGAATCATGAGATGCCGATGAATACAATCCAGCAAGTGGAAGTGTTCGATGTCTGGGGAATAGATTTCATGGGGCCCTTTATTAGCTCATACGGCAATAAGTACATACTTGTTGCAGTTGACTACGTGTCCAAATGGGTGGAAGCGGCAGCATTACACACCAATGATGCTAAGGTGGTAGTGGGATTTTTGAAGAAGAATATTTTCACCCGGTTCGGGACTCCAAGGGCTATCATTAGTGATGAGGGCACACACTTTTGCAACTAGGCTTTTGAGAAATTATTGGTCAAGTATGATGTTAAACACCGTGTGGCCACTCCATATCACCCGCAAACTAGCGGAAAAGTTGAGGTCTCCAACAGGGAGATAAAAAGTGTACTGACTAAACAGTGAACGCCACAAGAACCGACTGGTCCAGGAAGCTTGATGATGCACTATGGGCATATAGAACAGCATTCAAAACACCCATTGGCTTGTCTCCTTACAAATTGGTGTTCGGAAAAGCTTGTCACTTACTGGTTGAATTAGAGCATAAAGCGTGGTGGGCACTGAAACAATTGAATCTCAACTTGGATGAAGCAGGTAAAGCAAGGTTGACTGGGTTACATGAGTTAGAAGAATTTCGGTATCTGGCATTTGAAAATACAAGATTGTATAAAGAGAGGATGAAGCGGATCCATGATCAAAATATCATTGAGCGTAACTTCAAAAACAGGGACAAAGTACTACTATACAATTCAAGATTACGACTGTTCCTAGGTAAATTGAAATCAAGGTGGACCCTTCAAGGTAATTGAGGCATTTGATTCAAGAGCTGTGGAAATCCAAACTATGGATAGATCACATACATTCAAGGTAAACGGACAGCGGTTGAAACAATACATAGGCCTGGATGACATGGAGGACAAGGTAGAATTGCGGTTGGATGAACCTCAAAAGTCTAGCGAGCCGTAAAATGCGCTAAGTTGAGTCGTGCCGCGACATTAAATCAAGAGCTACGTGGGAGGCAACCCACGAACATGTTGTAAGTAATTTTATCTTAGTAGTAAGTAATAAAGTAATATAAGAAAAACACAAATTTTTGTTGAACAAACGAGAAATATTTTCAGAGAGGAGCACTGTCTGCGGTCCATCCGCGACCGCGGATGAACCGTGGAAAAATGCCCTCTCTGAACTTTCTCTGTTCGCGGTCCATTCCCGGCCGCGAACCAACCGCGAAAAAATGACCTCTCTGAATCTCGACTGTTCGCGGTCCATCCGCGGCCGCGAACGAACCGCGAATAGTCGCGGTCAGTTCCGCGGTCGGCGAAATAACAGTTTGTTTTTATTTTTTCTTTTCCCTCCCCTCTTTAAAACCCTAAAATCACTCCCCCATCTCCCTCACAAACACTCAGCCGCCCCCACTCCCCCAATTTCTCTCTCTCTCTAACTCAAAACTCTCCCCTTCTCTCTAAAAATTCCCAAAACCCTCTTCTCCAATTCACCCCATTCTTCCTCCATTACTTCTTCATTGTATTACTTTTAAGTTTCTCTACTTCTCTTCTCTTTCATCTTGTTTTTATTCTTAGTTCTTGATTATTTAGTTTGTAGAAGTAATTAGATATTGTTAGTTTAGGATATATTTTGAATATGATGTCGTTTTCTTTGCACTATACATGTTTCCATGAATTTTTACTAAGGAACATTGTCATATAGTTGAAGTTTGGTAAAGAATTGGTTTATGGGTTTTCAATTGTGTTGTTGATGCTAATTTTATGATTTGGAAACCTAAAATAGTATGAACACCATGTATGTTGATTAGTAAGCTAAGTTGGGCACATTATACTTGTTCATAAGGTATTAATGTAGTTTAGGAAAAATAATGCACAACTCATAAATTGATAATGGTGTATTTTAGTGGGGATGGACTAAGTCAATTGGGTAATATTAGAAGTGTTCAAAGAACTAAGTGTGGGGTGCTCAAATAGGCATGTGTAAAATAGTTAGATAAAGAATCTTAATATAGGAGTATGAGGGAATTGCACAAAAAGAATGGTCAATTGTGAGTTTTCAAGGATGGCGAAGTCTGAGTAGCCTTCCAATGACTAACGGTTTACAAACTTTTTGGCTATCTTAATTGTGCAAGATCATGACCCCTAAGAGAGCACGACATGGTGCTACTTCATCCAGGCAACCGACTTATGACGAGTCTAGGTTTGCTGATGAAGGAGCCGAAAATGCATTTCACATTAAAGCAAACAAGAAGTGGCTCCAAGAGGTAGAAGTTGACAGGATAGCTATCCGCTCGGAGAAGCCGGAAATTTATGACGAGATTCGGAGGCGCGAGATGGAGTTCCTCTTTGACTCACCTCTTAAGGTGAACAAGATGTTTGTCTGGGAATTCTACGCCAATGCTGCTTATGCTATGGTCAGAGAAGTTTTCGTCAGAGGCAAGCGGGTCAATGCTCATATTCGTATTATTCGGCGGGTACTTCGCCTGCCATTGCACACTAGTGATGTTGATTACTACCATGATTGGCCTGGTGTCACATGGGACATGTTAATAGAGGCCTTATGTGTAGATGGCATCCCAGTATGGATTAGAAATCAAACTCTGCACTCTAACTGTTTTACACACACTGCCAAATGTTGGTTCTCCATAATTTGCATCCGTATTTTGCCCTCAAGTAACACCACAGATGTTAACCTTAATAGGGCTGTTTTGACTTGGTGTTTTGTAACACATCGGGATGTTGATATTGCCTGAGTTATTAGTGACGAGATGGTATTGAGGGGATCCCTCACTGCCAAGGGTTTTTATTACCCATCTCTTGTCACTACGTTGTGTCTCCTCAATCACACCCCAGTTACTGATGCTGACAGTGAGCTACTACCGAAAGCTCCATTTAGAGCTTCTACTATCCGGGTTGGACGAGACACAACCCCTATTGACTTAGATGAGGAGGACGATCATGTACTGGATGCCCAGGCTAGGCACTCCACGAATTCAGCCGGACCTTCCAGGTCTGCTCCTCGTGGAGCAAGCATGTCTAGATCCGAGTCCACACGACCTATGTTAAGGTCAATGGAGGAGGAGGTTGCTGCTCTGCGCACCTCCGTAGATGGCTTACACACACGGCTAGATGCCATGTCCACTAGGCAAGCCCGGTCGGAAAACAGGTTTATGGCATGGTTCAGAGCACTTGGGAGAGCATGCCATGTCGACCCATCCACCGTCTCCGACTCCGAGTGAGTCACAGGTAAGATGTCTTGCCCCTCTTGTGCTTTAATTTTTATTTATGCCACGGGGACATGACATATTTTTAAGTGTGGGGTGGGTAACTTATCTTGTACATAATGTATATATTAGTGGAGTAAGTAATATAAAATAATAAAAATGCAAAAAAATCATAAAATTATAAAATTCCAAAAATATGAGTAGAGGACTCTTCCTGATGACGTACTATTTAGGACAAGTACTCTTGAGGGAAGTGGTCCACGTAGGAATTTTTCTTTCTTTTATTTTTCTTTTTCTACTTTTTCTAGGTAATGTATCATCTCCCCTTGGTTTTTCTTTTGACCACGGTTCTTTTCCAAGGGTTTTTATTGAACCGGGTTAGGTAGATTTTTTTCTTTCTTTCTTTTTTTTCTTAGGATTAGAGGTAAAAGGGCAATATGTAACCCCGAATATGCACATTAGCAAAAGCGTAAATTGAACTTGAGAATGTATCTTCTAAGCTTGATTGTAGAATCTCAATATGCCTTAAATTGCACAATAATGCTTGCTTGAACATCGATAGGACTTTGTAGATCAACTGGATTCCAAATGAGTTGCATGCCATGTGTGTGTGAGGTTTTACTTACATTATATGTTGTACATGATGCCTAGAACTTGCCCTGTGTGTTTGAAAAGCGAAATAGAAGTTGTTTGGTTGTAGAAAGGATAGAGGCATTTCTTTGTGTAACCCCATATACCAATAAACATGAATTCACCCGTACATTATATCTTAGTTAACCCTTTGAGCTTAAAGCCTATTCTTTGATAACCCTTGAATGTTCTTCGAATTATTATATTTGTTCTACTTTACCTCCTAGAAGCACTTGTATTATAATAAATATGCAAAAGTTTAAGTGTGGGTGAAGGGAAATTGAAAAGGGAAAATAAAGAATGAATGGTAGAAAATAGTGAGCTGGCCAAAATAATGTAAATTTATTGCAAAGCAATGAAAATGTAAATGTATTGCAAAGCAATAAAAAAAAATAAAAAAAATATTCTGAGAAAAAGAGCTATATTGAATAAAATTTTAGAAAGGCCAGCTACATCAATAAAAGAAAAGTAGGGGTTAAAATTGAAGAAAGGTGAAGGTATGTTTATGGGAGACATAAGGAAGTAAACAAAAAGGGAAGTTGTGAAAAAGAAAAGAAAAGTGCTTAGGGAGGCTAGTCACTATAACCAAAAGTATCCTACCCATCCCATAGCCTACATTACAACCCTTAAAGACCTCTTGATCTATGATTGAATAACTCGATTAGTGGAGTATTACACTAGGGGCAAGCCTATGGTGCGTCTGTATGCATATGAATGTTCTTTGTTGAGAGTGAGTGAAATTTTTTCAATATTTATAAGTTCCATGTTATGAATTGATTATATGTGGGAATTTCTCTCAATAAATTATGTGAGGGTGTGTAACTCAAGAGGAAGAAGGTAAATTTGCAAGTTTTTGGTAATAAGTAGAGTAAGTAATAATGTGCTGGCATGAGAGTTTACGGTTAAGTAAAGATTATGCATATCTTAGGTTGTTCATGTATAATAGCTTTTGTGAGATAATTTGGGGGAGATAAAATTTTGTTAATTGGCCTAAAGTGTGATTAAAGATTGCTCGAGGACGAGCAAAGGTTTAAGTGTGGGGTATTGATAATAGGTGAATTTGACTATAATTATACCCTAAATAATCACACTTTGTTATGGAATTATTGTTGTTTATGAGGACAAAATGCTTTGATTAGTGTTCGATTGTGTTTTACAGGTACATATGATACATTGGATGCCATAAAGAGCTATTTTGGAGTCCTAGGTTGATGGAAAGACAAAAGAAGAGCTAAAGTGAAGAGGTCTTGAAGAAGCAGGGAAGAATCAGAAGCATTGTTCATCCGCGGTTCACTCGCGGCCGCGGATGAACCGCGAAAAAAGAAGGCCTCTGAAATTTGACTGTTCGTGGTCCGCTCGCGGCCGCGAACAAACCGCGGAAGGCTCCGTAGTAGCAATCCCAATTGGACTCAAACTTAGTTTTTAAGCCCTAAAACCTCTATATAAACTCCTAGTTTGACCCATAGAGGCATGTAATCTTTATTTCATTACTTTTGCAAGGTTTTTAGTAAGAGAGATTCCTCTCAAACTCTTTCTTTTATTTTTATCAAGTATTTCTTTATGATTTCAATTATTATTCTTGTTTCTTCTAGCATGAGTAGCTAAATTCTTTTCTAAGGTTTTGATGGAACCTATTGAGTGATGAACTTATCGTTTATCTGATTACAAATTGTGACTTAGATTTCTATTTGTTCAACTTCATTCTTATTGTAGTTAATTGGTAGGATCCCAAATTAGCTGTGCCTATTTAGTGTGCATAACTTGGAAAAGAGTGCATATTTAGGTTTATTGTTGGACAACACCACACCTAGGTTATTTGAGGAATCTATAACTTTAGGCGTAAAGACGGGGTTAGGAATAACGAAGTCTTGGGTGCAATCTACTATTCAAATTAAAGCTAGCTAGGGTAGCTCAGGAGAGTGCACTAGTAAATTATTGTAATTGCTCGGGAGAGGGTTACGATACGCATAGCGTTCATGATTGATATAATATATTAACAATTGGTATGAGCATAACGATAAGGGATTCCATCAATAGGGGAAATCAATACCTTAGTCCTTCTCTATATTATTTTATTAAACATTCAATTTTTTCTTTTAAGCATTCTTAATTCTTGCAAGTAGTAGTTCCAAAATCATATACAAAGATATTCCAAATTTTGGGAACTTGATTCGGAAGTACTATTGGGTTGTGAAAGTTGTGATTGATAGGTTAATTCTCTGTGGGATTGATCTTTGACTTATTAGACCAAGTTATATAGACTACGACCGTTGCTTGGACGTGAATCAAAGCCCCTCCAAGAATTCGATGTTCGATGATAGAATCTTTGGAATCGTTAGGAAAAAGAAAAGTCGGCCTTTTCTTTTGCACGCTTTTTTACATTTCAGTTCAGATACCTTGCTCGACTTGCTCCTTCGCACACTCGACCGCTCCCCCATCCCACCTGGCCCATTCTAGCGGGGAATAACCTCAATCCGTAGAAGCTGCATCCTCAAGGGCTATGTGATTATGCTAGTGATCAAGATATCAACCACATTAATAGGTAGTAAAATGGTTATGGACCCACAATGACGAAAAGTAAGTGATGCGTCGGACTTATAAAATATTAGGCCAAACTAAATGTTCTTCAGTGAAGACAAGAAAGCTTTTAAGTATAGACACTACTTGTACTTGAAATTCCATTCCTTTATCTTGTGGGAGGGTTTAGAGCTAGTTAAGCCAATAGCATATCTAGAAAAAACTTTAGTAACACTAGCTACATCAGTAGATCATTGATTAGCATACCTCCTCTGAATAGTCTACGTGGACCCTAGTTTCTATTACTATTAATTCTAATTAATCCAATAATGCATACAGCTTTGACTCTCTTAAAGAGCAGGAGGTTTTGCGTCAACTCATTCAATGAATGTTCTTTCATTGACCACACGGATGAATCCTACTCTGTATTTTCCAGCGGACAGTCATTTTTCTAAAGAGAATAGACGTATAGCATCTCTCTCTCTCATAATAGAATGAAAGCAAGCAAGAACAAAATGAGCGCTTACTCTATCGACCGAAGCTACTATCCTTAAATAAGAAACTCTTAAATTAATGAACTACAGGAAAGGTAATATACTGAGCTAGCCTCCAGTTATGCACCAATGCTTGAAAAGGACCGTTAACCTTTACCAAATATCGGTCAACTTTAGGAATCGATGGGTTATAGAATTTTCCCACTAAGGGGATACTTGTATGAGAAAAAGAAGAGTCTTTTCGAAGGCTTTGTATCAGACATATTCGCTAGAAGACAAGAAGCAAAGATAAAGGATGATGCAGCTATGGTATATATCTATAATATACTAATGAACTCTCTCTACGGTCGATTTGGTATAAACCCAGAAGTTATTAAAACCGAGATATGCACAGAAGAAAGATATCATGAGTTGTATAAAAAGGAAACTTTTTAAAGTGCGGGGGTCTTGTCCCTTGGACGACTTGAGTAATGGGAGAATGGCAACTAGGCCCTGCAGTGGTTGAACCTCGTGAATTGGGCATACTATTTCCCAACCTTCTGTGAACTTTTCTTCTCTTATGAAATTTCTACTCAGCTTGAAAAGAAAAGAAGCCTCAAGCCGATAAGTCATCATGTTCGATAATTTCGAAAGAAGAGCTGAGGGCTGATCTACGACCACCCTCTCACTCACGGCACACATGCTATATGTGTGATGCCGACACCCTTATCTAGACATCCACTCTAGACTATTTACCTTATTTATGATCTTCTTACGGCCATCACGTTATTCTATAATTAACCATGCTATTTATGCTAAAGATAGCCCTTCATAGATCTCTACGACCTACCTCTACGAACAGCCTTATGTCACATCTCCTTTTTTCACACGTAAGTAAATGTGCCGTTGTTTACTACTATACCCCAGGAAGAGATATAATAATAATCTGGGAAGGAGTTTTTCCACTTAAAGGACAGTCGGAACATGATCAATTTTTTTAATTTTTAAGAGTCGCCACTTGGGAAAATAATGGTGTCCCAAGTCACCGGTTTAATCCCGAACCGAGGAAGTTTATGACTCTGTATTACACTCTGCGAAACTAGAAAACTGGATAACGAATTCTGTTAACCTAGGAGAAGGTGTTAGGCACTCCCGGATTCCGTGGTTTTAGCACGGTCGCTCAACTGCGATTTTTTTTTATCTAATTTCTTTATATATTTCAATTGTGTGCTTTTATGATCCGCTTTTTAATTTTAGAAGAATTGCGAATTCACGAAAACACATTTCGAGTCACATCGCAACCAGTACGCCTGTGACTTTAATGCATTTCAGTTTCGCCAAGAGATAGATTTGGGTCACATAAATGCGCACATGTATTTAGGAAAGTAATTTTATTAAAGTCGTGCCTAAAGAGTCTATCGTATTGTTAAATTTGGGAAAGACCATGAAATTCACTAAACGGTCCTCCCGAGTCTAAATTTTTATAACAATTTATTTGAGGGCCCCGCATTATGTATTTTTGTTTGGCAAGGCTCGTCTCATTATTTTATTTAAGGTGGATCCTAACATGACTATGATTTTCTATTTAATATGTCTCTAATAATAAACAATGGTCCTAATTTATTATTATTAAGAAATGCCATTGCCTATCAATTAAATATGAACGGGCCAAGTGCTATTTAACTTTAGGTCCAAAGAATTCTAATTTATACATTTCTCTTGGATTAATTCTTTCAAATGCTGGGCCTGAGACAGGCCCAAACAGAAAAATGCAGACTTGGCCATATGTGAGTTAAGGGATTATATCCCTGAAACTTGGTAGGCCCTACGAATTTTCAGTGACAGACGTGATAAACGTTATAAATTTACATTGAAGCAGTTCATCATTTTTTTATTGTTCCAATAAACTGAACCTATTACATATATTAAATTCTTATTAGGCTAACTACTTTAATTTTCAGAACTAATGCAAATTAATTTCCTTAACAACAGTTGAATCTCTAACTTCTCATTATCATAACAGACGTACACCAAACCTTCAAATGAAGCTAACTCTATTATGTTAACAATTGTTAAAAGTCTACTACCTCCTTAACTGTTAGCTTCATACTACTAAACATAAAATTCTACTACTAAACATAAAACAAAGTCAAAAATCATCCAAAATTCTGACATTCTTTAATATTACAGTCCAAACATACTACTAAACATAAAAGTCTAATTATACATTCATCCAAATTTAACTCAAATCACTATGACTAATGATATTACAGAATTAATCTAATGAATAAACTATTAATTCCTAAGAGAAAACAATGTCATAGTATATATTTATTCCAGACAATAAAAATCCAGTTAACAGTCTAGTTGACAATTCAGTAGAGATGCAAATTCAACATAACAAGTGGCTAAATGTATTAGAAACAGCTTCTTCATTTCAATCTTAAAATTGGTGTAACGACCCGACCGGTCGTTTTAGAAAATTACGCCCCAATCCCTAATTTAACTGTTCCCCTAAGTTCATTTCTGCTATTGTGAGTTGCCGGGAGAGTTGGTTCCAAAAATTTGAGCATTTTGGGACACTTAGTCCCTAAATGAGAGCTTTGAAAACTAGAAAATGGCCCATAGCCGGAACAGTGTTAAGACGATCTCGGAACGGAAATCCGATGGTTCCATTAGCTCCGTTAGGTGATTTCGGGGTTAGGAGCGCGTTCGGAAGGTATTTTGGAGGTCCGTAGCTCAATTAGGCTTGAAATGCCGAAGGTTGAAATTTTGGCGAATCCGATCGATAGGTGAGATTTTGATCCGGGGGTCGGAATGGAATTCCGACAATTTCTGTAGCTTAGTTATGTGATTTTGGATATGTCCGCAAATTTTCAGGTCATTCGGACGTCGTTTGGTCGGGTTTTTGATCAAATATGCAATTCGGAAAGTTTTAAGAAACTTAGGCTTGAATCGATGTGATTTATGGGTTTTGATGTTGTTAGACGTGTT
Organism: Nicotiana noctiflora; assembly: GCA_032618575.1. Taxonomy (NCBI): domain Eukaryota; kingdom Viridiplantae; phylum Streptophyta; class Magnoliopsida; order Solanales; family Solanaceae; genus Nicotiana; species Nicotiana noctiflora. The sequence continues at coordinate 199,667 of JASVEL010002225.1, forward strand.
TTTATGATTGGAATAAGTTCGTATCGTGTTTTGGAGTATGTTGGTGGTTTTCGTTGGGGTCCCGGAGGCCTCGGGATGAATTCGGACCATCATCCGGCGTTTGGAAGCATGAAATGGTCTGCTGAAATCTGCAGATCACCGGGCATAAAACAAGCCTTCGCGTTCGCGAAGGAAGGTTCCGCGTTCGCGAAGGCCAGGTTCAGTAAGGCATCGCGTTCGCGAGGCCAATGCCGCGTTCGCGAAGGGTGAGGCCAGTTGGTCATCGCGTTCGCGAGGGGTGGGTCGCGTTCGCGTAAGAGGGAAAGGAAAGGCATCGCGGACGCGTGACTTCACGTCGCGTTCGCGTTGAGTAAAAGTCAGGAGGCTGAGGATTTGATCTTCGCGGACGCGTGAGAGAGTGCCGCGTTCGCGATGAAGAAGAGGAGGAAGGCATCGCGTTCGCGTGAGAGGCGTCGCGAACGCGATGAAGAAATGAGGCTGGCAGTGAAGTTAAGTTCAGAACAGAACCAGTCGCGGGTTTAATACCCAAAGACGCCATTTTTGAGTTCTAGAGAGAGAAACTCACGGGAATTGCTGGTAATTCATTGGGGATTCGTTGGAGGTAAGTTTTGGGGCTTAATTACATCATTTTAACATGAAATCCTTGGTTAAATCCCTGTAAATGGAAGATTTAAGGTGGGTTTGAGCCCTAGGCCTAAATTTAAGAAAAACACTGATTTGAGTGGGCAAATGGAGTCCGTTTTCGATAAATTTTATATGCACGGACTCGTATTGAGATAAGGAACCCGAATATATAATTTTTGTGATTTTTCGATAAGCGTACCGAAAGTCGGGTTTTGGCAACTTGTGGGTTTTGGTAAATTTTGAGTTAATTTGATTGGGTAATGCCCAATTGGCCTATTTTGATGTGATTCTATTGATTTTTATCGGATTCTACACTTGTGGAGGCCGACATTCGTGGCAAGAGGGTTATTGCTTAGCGCTTTTGTACCGGAATTGAGGTAAGTGGCTTGTCTAACCTCGTGTGGGGGAATTTTCACCCCTAGGATATTATGTGATAGTTTAAATGCCTTGTACGCGAGGTGACGGGCGTGTACATGCGCTGGTTGTTGAACACGTACTTTATTCAAATGTTCGATGAGCGATATCCCTGTCTTTGGTTGTTAATTTGATATTTTACCCGGTAGTGGTTAGAAGAGCATGATTAGGTAGCACTTAGCTGTTTGGTTGCCTAACTGCCTTGTTTGAATTCCTTGTTAATTATTGGCACTATTTTTCGGTGAAGTTATAGTTGAGCATAATTATTTCTCTCTGTGGATTTCCTTAATTGGTTGTGTTTGTGGACTGCGGGTTCGATTCCCGGAGACCCAGGGCTGTGGGTTCGATTCCCAGAGACCCGACGTGATATTGGTAGGGACTACGGGTTCGATTCCCGAGATCCTGAGTTATTTATTGGTAGGGACTACGGGTTCGATTCCCGAGATCCTGAGTTATTTATTGGTAGGGACTGCGGGTTCGATTCCCGAGATCCTGAGTTATTTATTGGTAGGGACTGCGGGTTCGATTCCCGGAGATCCTGAGTTATTGTGATATTATTGAGACATGGGCTGCGGGTTCGATTCCCGGAGACCCAGGGGTACTGAGAATGGGACTGTGGGTTCAATTCCCACGGATCCTGGATTTGTTTATTTGAGTTGGTTATTTGTTATTAGCTTGATTGTAGACAGTTTCAGTAAACATTGCTATTTCGGATTTATTATTATTTGAGCTGCTTATTATTGTTATTGTCTTTTTGTTATTGTTCTCTCAGTAGGGCCACGACCTTCCTCGTCACTACTCCATCGAGGTTAGGCTTGGCACTTACTGAGTACCGCCGTGGTGTACTCATGCTACTCTTCTGCACACTTTTGTTGTGCAGATCCGGGTACATCAGAGGAGGCTCGTACTAGGTGATTCTGCAGCTTTCTGGGAGACTTCGAGGTATGATCTGCTACGTCCGCGGATCCGGAGGCTTCCCTTCTATTCTAGTATTTCTAGTTGACATTTTTCCTCATTTCGTTGTTAGAAACTCTTTATACATAGAGCCCCAGTTGTATTTCTCTTTTAGTCTGTGTTACCGTGGGGTTCCGGATCTTGGTAGTGTTTTATTTATTTTGTGACGGATGTATGTGCCAAGCGGCACGGATTACATACCTTTTATGTTATTTTCCGCTATTTCCTATTTAAGTGTTTAAAATTTATGGATTCCGCAACGTGTTAGGCTTACCTAGTCGTGGGGACTGGGTGCCATCACGACATGTTCACAATTGGTGAACTAGGGTCGTGACAAGTTGGTATCAGAGCTCTAGGTTCATAGGAGTCACAGGACACAGACCGGTTACTTAGAGTCTCGCTGATCGATACGGAGACGTCTGTATTTATCTACGAGGGGCTATGTAACTGTTTAGGAAACTCTTCATTTCTTTTGGATTCCTTGTCGTGCGACATTTTTGGCATCAAAAATCTAAACTACTGCTTTCTATTCTCTCACGGATGGTGAGGACACGAGCTAACCGCGATGATCAGGTACCCGCGCCCCCTGTTGCTGCCGTCGGAGGCCGGGGCCGAGGTAGAGGACGAGGACGCGCCCGAGGTGCAGCCACAGCACCATCGCGCGCTGCCGCTGAGGTGCCACCGGTAGACCAGGTTGGAGCGCAGGCACCTGGTACACCGACTACAGCTGCTACTACTCCGGCGCTACAGGAGACCCTGGCTCAGTTCATGAGCATGTATACCACTTTAGCCCAGGCAGGACTGCTTCCTCTTGTTGCAGCTACATCTCAGGCCGGGGGAGGGGCCCAGACTCCCGTAGCCGTTACACCGGAGCAGCGTGTGCCAGTGGGACATGTTCCGGATGTTTTGGTTATGCCTCCTGCCGCCCCAGCACAACCAGGAGGTGGACCAGCTGCCTCTGAGGACGAGCAGCGTAGATTGGAGAGGTTCAAGAAATATGACCCTCCAGTGTTTAGTGGTCTGGTTTCAGATGATGCATTGGGTTTTCTGGAGGAGTGTCATCGTATTCTTCGTACTATGGGGATTGTAGAGACCAGCGGGGTTTCCTTCACTGCTTTTCAATTTTATGGGGCCGCTTATGATTGGTGGCGCACGTATGAGTTGGATAGTCCGAAGGAGTCTACTTCATTGACCTGGACGTAGTTTTCAGATCTATTTTTGAGGGAGTTTGTTCCCCAGAGCCTTAGGGATTCTTCGCGCTCGGAGTTTGAGCGATTACGACAGGGCTCCATGTCAGTATCGGAGTATGCCATCAGTTTCACCCGTCTGGCCAGGCATGCACCGGCCTTGGTAGCCACGGTTCGGGAGAGAGTACGGAGATTTATTGAGGGCATGATTCCGCCTATCCGATCCAGCATGGCCAGAGAGTTGGAGACAGATATATCTTATCAGCAGGCAGTGAGCATCGCCAGGAGGATCGAGAGTATGCTCCCTAGAGAGCGGGGAGATAGAGAGGCCAAAAGGTCTCGTGAGTCGGGCCATTTCTCTGGTGCCCGCACTTCAATCAGCCGGTCGTTTTGGCAGGGGTTATTCCGGTCGACCGGTTCACTCGGCATTGCCCGCAGCCGGTAGTACTCCAGGTCTTCCGGCACCTCGGGAGCCTTATTATGCTCCCCGGTTTCCGGTGCACCTCCTGCGCGGGGTCCTTCCGAGGGTCAAGCTAGTGGGGGAGAGGCCGGTCGGTCACGGTCACCGTGTCCTCCCGAGCTTGCTTTGGGTGCGGGGATACTCGCCATACGGTTAGGGAGTGCCCCGAGCGTAGGAGGGGAGCACCTCCTCAGTTTTCGCAGCATCGGCGTGGCTCTCGGGGTCAGCAGGCTATCATTCCGGCTCCGGCTGCTATTCCACCTGCCCGGCCGGCCGGGGGCGGGGGTCGGGGTTCTAGAGGCCGCCCTCGAGAGGGGGACGAGCCGGATTCTATGCTATTCACTGATCGCGGCTGCGGCTGTTGCGTACGATTGCGTTATCACGGGTATTATTACGGTTAGTCACGGGGAGGCATCGGTTCTATTCGACCCTGGTTCCACTTTTTCATATGTGTCTTCTTACTTTGCTTCTCATTTGGGTGTGCCTCGGGATTCTTTGAGTGCCCCGATTTATGTTTCCACTCCGGTGGGTGATTCTTTGGCTGTGGACCGCGTATATCGGTCGTGTTTGATTACCATTTGTGATTTTGAGACCGGAGCGGATCTATTGCTGCTTGGGATGGTCGATTTTGATATTATTCTGGGCATGGACCGGTTGTCGCCCCATTATGCTATTCTTGATTGTCACGCCAAGACCGTGACGCTGGCTATGCCAGGCATTCCACGTATTGAGTGGAGTGGTACTCTAGATCACACCCCTAGCCGTGTTATTTCTTTTCTCAGAGCTCAGCGTATGGTTGAGAAGGGGTGTGCTGCTTATCTTGCCTATGTGCGGGACGTCAGTATTGACCCTCCCTCTATTGATTCTGTTCATGTGGTGCGTGACTTTGCTGATGTATTTCCAGCTGATCTTCCGGGCATGCCGCCTGACAGAGACATTGACTTTGCTATTGACTTGTTGCCGGGCACTCAGCCCATTTCTATTCCACCGTACCGTATGGCTCCTCCTGAGCTGAAGGAGTTGAAGGATCAGTTACAGGAGTTATTGGTCAAGGGTTTTATTCGACCCAGTGTTTCGCCTTGGGGTGCTCCTGTATTGTTTGTGAAGAAAAAGGACGGTTCTATGCGTATGTGTATTGACTATCGTCGGCTGAATAAGGTTACAGTGAAGAACCGGTATCCTTTGCCCCGTATTGATGATTTATTTGACCAGTTACAGGGCGCACAGGTGTTTTCTAAGATTGATTTGCGCTCTGGGTATCACCAGCTGAAGATTCGGGAGCCAGATATCCCGAAGACTGCCTTCAGGACCGGGTATGGTCACTATGAGTTCCTCGTGATGTCTTTTGGGTTGACTAATGCTCCAGCAGCATTTATGCATTTGATGCACAGTGTGTTCAGGCCTTATCCGGACTCGTTCGTGATTGTCTTCATTGATGATATTCTAGTATATTCTCGGAGCCGGGAAGAGCACGAGCGGCATTTGAGGATAGTGCTTCAGATTCTGAGGGAGAAGCAGCTTTATGCCAAGTTCTCTAAATGTGAATTCTGGTTGAGTTCAGTGGCATTTTTGGGCCACGTGGTGTCGAGTGATGGTATTCGAGTAGATCCGAGGAAGGTGGAGGCCGTGCGGAGTTGGCCCAGACCCTCCTCCGCTACTGAGATTCGCAGTTTCCTTGGTTTGGCGGGCTATTACCGTCGTTTTGTAGAGGGGTTCTCTTCGATTGCAGTACCTATGACCAGATTGACCCAAAAGGGTGCCCCTTTTCAGTGGACAGACGAGTGTGAGGCGAGCTTTCAGAAGCTCAAGACAGCTTTGACTTCGGCCCCTATATTGATGTTGCCTACAGGTTCGGGGTCCTATACTGTATATTGTGATGCCTCACGAGTTGGACTCGGTGCGGTATTGATGCGGGACGGTAGGGTGATTGCCTACGCGTCGAGACAGCTGAAGGTGCATGAGAAGAATTACCCTGTTCATGATTTGGAGCTAGCTGCCATTGTTCACGCCTTGAAAATTTGGCGTCATTATTTATATGGGGTTCCTTATGAGATCTACACTGATCACCGGAGCTTGCAGCACTTGCTTAAGCAGAAGGACCTGAATATGCGTCAGAGGAGATGGTTGGAACTACCGAAGGACTATGATATTACTATTCTCTATCATCCGGGCAAGGCTAATGTGGTTGCTGATGCCTTGAGTCGTCGGGCAGAGAGTTTGGGGAGTTTAGCATATCTACCAGCTTCAGAGAGGCCTATGGCGATGGATGTTCAGGCTTTAGCCAGACAGTTTGTTAGACTTGATCTTTCGGAGCCCAGCCGGATTATGGCATGTGTGGTTTCTCGGTCTTCTCTATTTGACCGCATCAGGGAGCGTCAGTTCGACGACCCTCATTTGCTTGTCCTTCAGGATAGAGTTCGGCGTGGTGATGCTCGAGATGTTATCATCGGGGATGATGGAGTTATGAGGATGCAGGGGCGTATCTGTGTGCCCAATGTAGATGATCTTCGAGAGCTGATTCTAGGAGAGGCCCATAGTTCGCGGTATTCCATCCATCCGGGTGCCGCGAAGATGTATCAGGACTTGAAACAGCATTACTGGTGGAGGCGGATGAAGAAGGATATAGTTGATTATGTTTCTAAATGCCTCAATTGCCAGCAGGTGAAGTATGAGCATCAGCGTCCGGGTGGATTGATGCAGCAGATTGAGATTTCAGAGTGGAAATGGGAGCGCATCACCATGGACTTTGTATCGGGGCTTCCACGGACTATTAGGAAGTTTGATTCTATTTGGGTTATTGTGGATCGGCTGACCAAGTCCGCCCATTTTATACCGGTGAGCACTACTTATTCATCGGAGCGACTGGCGGAGATCTATATCGAGGAGATAGTTCGGCTGCATGGTATTCCAGTTTCTATCATTTCAGATAGAGGCACTCAGTTCACTTCACGGTTCTATAGAGCCGTACAACAGGAGTTAGGTACTCGGGTGGAGCTGAGCACAACATTTCATCCCCAGACTGATGGTCAGTCCGAGTGCACTATTCAAATTTTGGAGGATATGCTCCACGCGTGCGTGATTGAGTTTGGAGGTTCATGGGATCACTTCTTGGCACTAGCGGAGTTTGCTTATAACAACAGCTACCAGTCCAGTATTCAGATGGCACCGTATGAGCCTCTATATGGTAAGAGGTGCAGGTCTCCCGTGGGTTGGTTCGAGCCTGGCAAGGCTAGGCTGCTAGGTACTGATATGGTTCAGGATGCAATGGACAAGGTTAAGGTGATTCAGGATAGACTTCGTGCAGCCCAATCTAGACAGAAGATTTATGCGGACAAGAATGTCCGCGATGTGGCTTTTATGGCTAGCGAGCGGGTTTTGCTTCGAGTCTCGCCCATGAAGGGCGTTATGAGGTTTGGGAAGAAAGGGAAGCTGAGTCCTAGATTTATTGGCCCTTTTGATATTTTGAGGCGTGTTGGGGAGGTTGCTTATGAGTTGGCCTTACCTCCCAGCCTAGCCGGAGTTCACCCCGTATTTCATGTCTCCATGCTTCGGAGATACCATGGTGACCCGTCGCACGTATTGGATTTCACATCTGTTCAGCTAGACAAGGATCTTTCTTATGTTGAGGAGCCAGTAGCCATTCTAGACAGGCAAGTTAGGAAGCTAAGGTCAAAGAACATCGCTTCGGTAAAGGTTCAGTGGCGGGGCCAGCCGGTCGAGGAGGCGACTTGGGAGACCGAACAGGATATGCGCAGCCAGTACCCTCATCTTTTCACTACTCCGGGTATGTTTTCTATGCTCGTTCGAGGACGAACGAATCTTTAAGTGTGGGAAGATGTAACGACCCGACCGGTCGTTTTAGAAAATTACGCCCCAATCCCTAATTTAACTGTTCCCCTAAGTTCATTTCTGCTATTGTGAGTTGCCGGGAGAGTTGGTTCCAAAAATTTGAGCATTTTGGGACACTTAGTCCCTAAATGAGAGCTTTGAAAACTAGAAAATGGCCCATAGCCGGAACAGTGTTAAGACGATCTCGGAACGGAAATCCGATGGTTCCATTAGCTCCGTTAGGTGATTTCGGGGTTAGGAGCGCGTTCGGAAGGTATTTTGGAGGTCCGTAGCTCAATTAGGCTTGAAATGCCGAAGGTTGAAATTTTGGCGAATCCGATCGATAGGTGAGATTTTGATCCGGGGGTCGGAATGGAATTCCGACAATTTCTGTAGCTTAGTTATGTGATTTTGGATATGTCCGCAAATTTTCAGGTCATTCGGACGTCGTTTGGTCGGGTTTTTGATCAAATATGCAATTCGGAAAGTTTTAAGAAACTTAGGCTTGAATCGATGTGATTTATGGGTTTTGATGTTGTTAGACGTGTTTTTATGATTGGAATAAGTTCGTATCGTGTTTTGGAGTATGTTGGTGGTTTTCGTTGGGGTCCCGGAGGCCTCGGGATGAATTCGGACCATCATCCGGCACTTTGGAACATGGAAATTTCTGCAGAAAATGCAGCAGCAGTGCAGCAGACGTTAAGCCTTCGCGTTCGCGAAGGAAGGTTCCGCGTTCGCGAAGGTCAGGTTCAGTAAGGCATCGCGTTCGCGAGGTCAATGCCGCGTTCGCGAAGGGTGAGGCCAGTTGGTCATCGCGTTCGCGAGGGGTGGGTCGCGTTCGCGTAAGAGGGAAAGGAAAGGCATCGCGGACGCGTGACTTCACGTCGCGTTCGCGTTGAGTAAAAGTCGGGAGGCTGAGGATTTGATCTTCGCGGACGCGTGAGAGAGTGCCGCGTTCGCGATGAAGAAGAGGAGGAAGGCATCGCGTTCGCGTGAGAGGCGTCGCGAACGCGATGAAGAAATGAGGCTGGCAGTGAAGTTAAGTTCAGAACAGAACCAGTCGCGGGTTTAATACCCAAAGACGCCATTTTTGAGTTCTAGAGAGAGAAACTCACGGGAATTGCTGGTAATTCATTGGGGATTCGTTGGAGGTAAGTTTTGGGGCTTAATTACATCATTTTAACATGAAATCCTTGGTTAAATCCCTGTAAATGGAAGATTTAAGGTGGGTTTGAGCCCTAGGCCTAAATTTAAGAAAAACACTGATTTGAGTGGGCAAATGGAGTCCGTTTTCGATAAATTTTATATGCACGGACTCGTATTGAGATAAGGAACCCGAATATATAATTTTTGTGATTTTTCGATAAGCGTACCGAAAGTCGGGTTTTGGCAACTTGTGGGTTTTGGTGAATTTTGAGTTAATTTGATTGGGTAATGCCCAATTGGCCTATTTTGATGTGATTCTATTGATTTTTATCGGATTCTACACTTGTGGAGGCCGACATTCGTGGCAAGAGGGTTATTGCTTAGCGCTTTTGTACCGGAATTGAGGTAAGTGGCTTGTCTAACCTCGTGTGGGGGAATTTTCACCCCTAGGATATTATGTGATAGTTTAAATGCCTTGTACGCGAGGTGACGGGCGTGTACATGCGCTGGTTGTTGAACACGTACTTTATTCAGAAATGTTCGATGAGCGATATCCCTGTCTTTGGTTGTTAATTTGATATTTTACCCGGTAGTGGTTAGAAGAGCATGATTAGGTAGCACTTAACTGTTTGGTTGCCTAACTGCCTTGTTTGAATTCCTTGTTAATTATTGGCACTATTTTTCGGTGAAGTTATAGTTGAGCATAATTATTTCTCTCTGTGGATTTCCTTAATTGGTTGTGTTTGTGGACTGCGGGTTCGATTCCCGGAGACCCAGGGCTGTGGGTTCGATTCCCAGAGACCCGACGTGATATTGGTAGGGACTACGGGTTCGATTCCCGAGATCCTGAGTTATTTATTGGTAGGGACTGCGGGTTCGATTCCCGAGATCCTGAGTTATTTATTGGTAGGGACTGCGGGTTCGATTCCCGAGATCCCGAGTTATTTATTGGTAGGGACTGCGGGTTCGATTCCCGGAGATCCTGAGTTATTGTGATATTATTGAGACATGGGCTGCGGGTTCGATTCCCGGAGACCCAGAGGTACTGAGAATGGGACTGTGGGTTCAATTCCCACAGATCCTGGATTTGTTTATTTGAGTTGGTTATTTGTTATTAGCTTGGTTGTAGACAGTTTCAGTAAATATTGTTATTTTGGAAATTTTGTTGTTATATGTTAAGCTGTTTATTTTGTTATCATCATATTGTTATTGTTTCTCAGTAGGGCCCTGACCTTCCTCGTCACTACTCCATCGAGGTTAGGCTTGGCACTTACTGAGTACCGCCGTGGTGTACTCATGCTACTCTTCTGCACACTTTTGTTGTGCAGATCCAGGTACATCAGAGCAGGCTCGTACTAGGTGATTCTGCAGATTTCTGGGAGACTTCGAGGTATGATCTGCTACGTCCGCGGATCCGGAGGCTTCCCTTCTATTCTAGTATTTCTAGTTGACATTTTTCCTCATTTCGTTGTTAGAAACTCTTTATACATAGAGCCCCAGTTGTATTTCTCTTTTAGTCTGTGTTACCGTGGGGTTCCGGATCTTGGTAGTGTTTTATTTATTTTGTGACGGATGTATGTGCCAAGCGGCACGGATTACATACCTTTTATGTTATTTTCCGCTATTTCCTATTTAAGTGTTTAAAATTTATGGATTCCGCAACGTGTTAGGCTTACCTAGTCGTGGGGACTGGGTGCCATCACGACATGTTCACAATTGGTGAACTAGGGTCGTGACAATTGGAGATCTACATCTTATTGAATTTAGAATATGTACCTGTAATTAAAGCAGATCTATTAGATCTATAAACAACACAAACTAAAGAGGATGCAGAAACAACATTTTTCAGTAGTAAATTTACAGTAACAGCGGTTTAGTGAGATCCAGCAATCTAGGAAGCAATTTACAGAATTTCAAGTTGTTTCAAAATGAGAATTCACATTCAAATTACTGGAGTAATAGCTTTCTACTGATTTGTGATGGATTCTCTTATTGTTTTTGGATATTTGATATGTATTTGAAGATAAATGAGAAGAAAATGATCTGAAAAATGTTAATTTCATATCTGGAATTTATCAGACTGTTTTTGTGTGATTTTCTGGGTTTTTTAGATTCCTATCTATCAAAGGTTCTAAAAGTCTTCTAATTATGCAGAATTTCTACTTATTTATAGACCCAAATAGGAGGGAAATTCAAATTTGAATTCTTTCAATGAAAACCCTCTAATTTCTAATTACTTGGGCAGATTACTGCATTTATTTTGTTAAAAGTTACACTAAAACCCCTCCTAGAAGGTTCTACTATGTTCCAATTCATTGTAATACCTATTGTACCGGTACTTGCTTAGGGGAACTACTAAATCTACCCTTTTTTATACCCAAACTGCCCTTAATCCTCTATATTTATAACAGTTATAACATTTCCTTTTCCCGTTGTACCCCTTTTCTTTTAGTCTATTTTCAATTATACCAATTTCCCTTTCCCTATTTTACCCTTACTTGTTAAGGTTTATTACTTTTCTAAATTCTGTATTTTTCTTCTTATTTTAATCAATTTTCAGATTTGTATTTATCAAATAGCCACAATTAAGTGACTATAGTTCAACTAACCAATTAGCCCCATTTAACTAATTAAACGTCATAATTAGTTCGATTAACTAAATTTATATTTCATTCATAACCAACCCTAGGCAGTCTTACAAACATAGCCACTTTTGTTCAATTATTCAATTAACAAGACTCGGGGAACAATTTGATATATGGTGAGTCTTATTAATCGAAATAACTAATCGCAATTGAATCTATCAAGTAAAACACATTAGGTGTGCAAGAATCACGTGATTTTAACTATCGACCTACTTGAATCTAAAATTGTTTAAGGGCGAATTCTGTAATTGAACTAATCCACTAATCGAACAGCTATAACCAATCTTCCTAAGTGTTAATCAATAACAAATTACCAACACAATTCCACTAATCTATCAACTCGAATTTTACTTATGTAATTCATAGCATTATCAAGTAACAGATTCAAAACGCATTATCAAATAACGAATTATCAAGTAACAGATTCAACCTTATCAATAAGTAATTCTCAAAAATAGTCAAAAATTAGAAATATGAGACTGACATGTCTTAAACAAAAAATGTGGTCTAATCTTACTGTTACAATTTACTTATCAATACGAAAAGTCAGAAATGAGGGAAACTAGAATTCTAAAAGAAATATAACAATAAAAGACGAATCAAAAATCAGAAAAAAACAAGAAACGGATTCACAACATATTCACAAAGCAATCATTTTTGTCTTATAGAAATTAACTGAAATAGATTTCGAAACATGCGTAATAAAATTAAAAAGAAGAACTTAGCTTTTTATTCGTAATTTCTTTCTTGTAAATTTCTGTTTTTTTTCCTTGTTTTTTTTCCTTGTTTTCTTTTCCTACTTCTTTCTTCTATTCTCTTTTCTTTATTCTTGATCATTTTCTTGAATCCGAACTTTTCTTGAATCTTTCTCTTTCGGCAGACTCTTTTCTTGAAATTTTTCTTGAAGAAACTGCCGTTAATCTGTCACGGGCTTTGAGACCTTTGATACAAGGTTGAGGGGGTCAAAGAATGAGAGGTGTCAGTTTTTTTTAGGGTTTAGGTGGCGGCGGCGCCGTGGGTGGTGGGTGGCGGTGCAAATTAGGGTTTAAAATTTGGGGAGTTTCGATGTGTTTTGAAGACAACTACTTGGAGAAATGGGATGAGGAAGATGAGGAGAATGTTGTAATGTTAGTTTCACCGAAAAATAAGGCCGGCCACCGCCGTAGGTGGCGGAACCCTAAGCGGCGGTGTCCTTACAGTGATTGTTAGGAAGATGTGAGGGGTTTTTCCTGTTATCTAAAGAGACGAAGTAAAGAATACTCTTTCTAATATTTTTTTTTACATTTTGTATATTAAAGTGAAACAAATCAGAGCCATTGGATTGAAATGAAACAAACGGTTGAGATTTGATCATAGCTAGACCGGGTGAAGCATTTGGGCAGCTGGGTGGCTGGGGCGTTTGGGCCTGGCCCAATTCCTTTTATTCTTGTATTTTTGTATTGTATTTCTTTCCTTGTATTTTCCTTTTTATATTTTGTTTTCTTTGTATTTTTTCTGGTATTTTGTTGTATTTCAATTTTGTTTTGTATTTTTCTATATTTTTCCTATTTTGTAATTATTTGGAATTTATTAAAACTATTAAACTAATTACCTTCTTTTTTTTTGGCAATTTTTGATTTAAAGCAAAAAAATATTATTTTTGATTTTTCTTTAAAATGAATTAATATCTACTACATGAGAATTTAATCTCTAAATGTATTTTTTATATTTTTTTATTTATCACACGCAAATAACATGCAAACAACTAACACAAAAATTCACACAAATTATAAAGGTAAGGAAAAAATTATTTATTTAAATTTTATGGGAACAATGTGTAGGGTAAAAATCACGTGCTCACAGCTGGCCTTCTTTGCTCGGGGACACGAATAGTTTTCGTGCAAAGATAAGTGAGCAACTATGAACGATTTTTACCCGTTCGAGTATTCCGTTGTGAAGCATTTTGAAAAATTTTGACCGCACCCTGCTTCAGAGGTTGCCTACATATCCTGGGCTAAACAGGAATCAGGTCAGTGTAGTTCGGGAATGTCTGGTAGCTGGGACTACCAAGGACTGTGATCTCACTGTTGTTGCTGCTGTTGGTGTTGTTACTGTTGTTACTATTGACTGACCCCTTATTACACCATGGTAAAAATAAAAGAAGCTAGCCTAAGCTACGGTCTATGAATTACAAAAAATCCTATCTATGTCTTCCAACTTGTTTTTTGTATTTTCTTGATCTTGTATCTTGTATTCCTTCCAACGGCATTCTTTGTAATTGCCTTGAACTTGTATTTTCTCTTCTCACGGCATTCTTGTTGTTGCCTTGAACTTGTATTTTCTCTAATGGCATTCATGTTGTTGCCTTGAACTTATTCAACTTCAATTTGAAATATGCGTGCATTTTCCAGGTGGACCCCTACTTGTGACAAAAATAAACAACCAAAGAAAGATATTTTCTACCCTAGTATGGTGACTGGGCACATCATGTTATTGAATGTCAGAATTTAAAGAAATTTTTTTATTATTTTTTTTTTTTTGAAAAAAGTATTTCCTTATTTTCCAAGTGGGCGTCTGAACGGAAAATTAAAAATACAGAAAATTATTCCCTTGTTTTTCAGGTGGGCGCCTGAACATAAATTAAAAATGCAAAAAAGTATTCCCTTGTTTTCCAGGTGGACGCCTGAACAATAATTAAAAATGCAGAAAAGTATTCCCTTGTTTTCCAGGTGGGCGCGTGATGCATGAAAATGAAAAATGCAGAAAATATTCCCTTGTTATCCAGGTGGGCGCCTGATGCATGAAAATTAAAAAAGCAAAAAATATTCCCTTGTTATCCAGGTGGGCGCCTCATGCATGAAAATTAAAAATGCAGAAAATATTTCCTTTTTATCCAGGTGGGCACCTGATGCATGAAAATGAAAAAATGCAGAAAATATTCCCTTGTTATCTAGGTGGGCGCCTGATGCAGAAATTAAAAATGCAGAAAATATTCTCTTGTTATACAGGTGGGCGCTTGAACAGAAATTAAAAATGTGTCGCTTTGTGACTAAAATTTATCTTAGGTGAAATATTCATCAGACTAAGACCTTTAATCTTCAGAGAAAGTTTCAACGGACTAAGATTTTGTTTCCATTTCAATGTAGTCTCAGGAGGATTATCCATCGGACGGAGTTTATGACTCTAGGAGATAATTCATCAGACTAGGTCCATTTTTTGTGATGTCTCAAGGGGAATATCCATCGGACTAAGATTATGACTTCAGGAGATAAGTTTTCAGACTGGGTCCATTTCAATTCAGACTTTCTTAAGTCTTTCAAATTCAAAAATCTTTCCTTTCTTTTTTGGCTTTTGCCTTTCTTTCTTTTTCCAACTTCCGCTTTTTGTTTTTCAAATTATGCCTTTCCTTTTCTTTTCAAATTACACCTTCATTTCCTTTTCCAACTTCTAATTGCATTATCTCTTTATCTTAGGTGAAATATTCATTAGACTAAGATTTCATCTTAGAAGAAAGTTTCAACAGACTAAGATTCTTTCCTTTCATCTTAGGTAAAAAATTCATCAGACTAAGATTTTTATCCTAGGAGAAAGATTTAACAGACTAAGATTTTATCCATTTATCTTAAGTGAAAAATTCATCGGACTAAGACTTTTGTCTTAAGAGAAAGTTTCAACAGACTAAGATTTTGACGTCTTATCATTCTCCGACACTTGTTTCATTCACCTTTCAATCTTGAATTGTCCATCTTAAAAATCAATTGTATTCACCTTCATGTTGTTCGGATGACTATCCGATTTTGAGAAAATGGCAGAAAATTTTTCTGCCCCAGATTGATAATTCTTTTGTAGAATATTTTTTGCTCCTATTTCAAAGCAAAGAAAAATCTGTTAGTTTAAAATGCCGTGGTTGGTTGTAGCCTTGAACTTTGATGGCGACTGTTTTTCCGCTTGATTGTTTGGCATGTTCACTGACTATTCATTTTCACTCCTTCTTTGTTCATACTCGTCTTTCTTATGGCATGTATATTGCTCCTTTCTTGACGGATCGCACAAATTCCAATCTTGAAGTCCACCATTCCTTCAATGACTTTATTTGACAACCTTGGGTATTTCTTAACTGAATCCTTACTTAAATATACTCATATATTTCCATTTGTTATATTGTCCCCGAGTTGGCACTTTGCCGACCTTTATTTCTCGCATGATCTCCAAACATTTTAATTGTTACCCGCTTCATTGCACATGTTTCTCTTTTGGCTTAAAGCACTGGCCTTGTCTTTTCTTGACTTACGATAATTGTCGTGTTGTCCAAATCCCATCTTGTGCAATTGGAAAGTTTGGTGGCAAATTTTGAAATCATTTCTCTACTGGTTATGACCCGACAGACTCAATAAGAGGGAGGGTAAAACAAGGTATGAAGAATAAAGAAAAAGGAAAATACAATTCCTAACAAGAAACCTACAGAAGAATGACTTATCGGATGTGAATACCGACTCTAGCGACCTTGACATGCACTTTTAGCCTTCTCTGTATAACAATTTTGATGCTCAACTCTTGTTGCAAGTTCTGTTGTGAAACTGGTCTTCAACACTTCATTTCTTTGATCTTATCCTTAGTCGACTTGTAGTGCACATAGGGTTTTCATCGTCAAGCCTCTCTCATTTTGATTTTTCTTTCTCTCAACTCATCGTCGCCTTACGGTGCCCGTGAGGGTTTTCACCAATAAGACTCTCTCATTTTATTTTCTCTCATCTCGGAGTCCCGTGGTAGTTCTCATCATTTCTCGAATTCTTCATTCTCCTTTGTTCGGATTGGAGTGTTACCCCTGATGTGATTCGCCTTTGCTTGTTTGACTCGGCATTTCTTGAAGATTGATCGGAAGGTCTTTCTTTAGACCGTAATGCAGGATTTTTGTCACGACCCAAATCCGGTCATGATGGCGCCCAACAATCAAGCTAGGCCAGCCAAACCAACAGTTTAATTATAACACAATACCGGTCCCCAAATGGACAACCCAGAAGAATATATGAGTTTAAGAACTCCGATAATAATAATACTCGAACAAAAGTACTGACACTCCCAAAGATCCGAGTCGCAAGTCTAGAGCCTCTAACAAAAATCCAACGGAAATAGAGAGTACGATATAGAAGTACTCAAGTACGAATATAAAATATACAATAACAAGCTGGAATGAGAGGAGAAGCTAGGCTGTGCGAACGGAGGCAGCTACCTCGGCAACTCGATGTGACAATGTAAGCGCTGGAGGTGTCCGTCTGCTGCTCACTGTGTACACGAGTACTGCACACAAGGTGCGAGGGGTAGGGGTGAGTACTAAGTACTCGGTGAGTAACAAATATATATATGTAGGTGACGGTAAGAAATCCACAAAATACCACAATATGATGCTACACTACAGTCCGAATCTCCTACGAACTAGCAACAACAATACAATACAGCTACCACAGAGTAATTCAACAAATACGGATGCAATGCAATGCACATAACCGCTACGGCGTGTGGCCGATCCAATTTAACGTCGACGGCGCTCCTTGGGGGTGTGTACAGACTCGGAGGGGCTCCTGCAGCCCGAGCGCAATACTGCTGTGGCGTGCAGTCCGATCCTCGTATCAACCGCTGCGGCATGCGGCCCGATCCCATACTCGGTCCACGATAAGCAATTAAGTCACAAAACAATTCCTTTTCCTTAATTCCCAGTTCTCAATTCATAATTTATGAAAAATGCTTTAACTTTATTAAGTTTGTAAAAGCCGGTGACTTAGCATTTCAAAAGTGTGATTTCAATTTCCAGGACTGAGATCGGTGATTTAAGCAATTTTAGCTATCACATAAATATTGTCCTCTAAGGACGCTACAGATCGGCACAAGGCCCCAAACAAGGCTTACAACCCACAAATATAGCAAATACAGTGTATTTCCAACACTAACACATATTATTCATTTCCTGGGATGGACCAAGTCTCAATCCCCAATCACAGTCAATCCCGCACCTGCCACGGTGTGCGAGCCACGCCCTATTAGTGTCATAATGTGCTAAGCCGGGGTTTCGAACCCTCAGGCTACAATATACACAAACTACTCACCTCTAGCCGGTCGTAGAATTGTCCGCGATGCCTTTTCCTTTGAATTTCGTTGCCTCGTGTGTAGAATCTAGTCAAATAACAATAATTATATCAAATACGGGTCAAAGAATCATAACCCACTTCAATTTATATGAAATTCGCAAAATTACACTAAGTTGGTAAAACCCGACCCCGGGCCCCACTGCTCGGAAAATTCCGAAATTAGTACCAACGCGATCCTTATCTCGCCACGAGTCCGTGCATATAAAATTTATCGAAATCGGAGTTCAAATGGCCTCCCAAATCCAAAAATCCCGTTTTCAATATTTAGGCCACATTTCTTCAAGATTTCAACCCAATTTCATGAAGATTGATGTTAATACTACCATAAAATGATGTTTTTGAGTCAAAACTCTTACCTCCGACGATACCCGATGACTTCTCAGTGATTTCCTCGAGTTTTCTTCTCTCTAGGGCTCAAATGTGTGTTTTGGGGGTGTAAACCCGTAACTTTCTGTTTCTGGATTTTTATTCACTGCCAGACACCATTGTTCATCGCGTTCGCGTGATCCTCTACGCGTTCGCGATGAACAAACCAACCTTACTCTTCGCGAACGCGACGCTGGCCACGCGTTCGCGATGCTCAAATCCTGTAACCCTTCGCGGACGCGACTCATCCCACGCGTTCGCGATGTTCAACCTCCCGGCCATCCGGATTTCTTCTACGCGTTCGCGATAGACCTCCCGCGAACGCGAAGCACAACATCACGACCCTACGCGAACGCGACCCAAGCAACGCGTTCGCGATGCTTAACACCCCAGACCTACGCGAACGCGACGCCTTCTCCCGCGAACGCGATGCACAAAAAGCCTTGGCCTTCGCGAACGCGACACTGGTCACGCGAACGCGAAGGCTTAAGGGCCTGGGCAGAACCTGCAGTTTTCTGCAGAATTTTCCAAGTTCTAATTGCCCGGTTGATGGTCCGAATCCATCCCGAGGCCCCGGGACCCCAACGAAAACCACCAACATACCCCAAAACATGATACGGACTTGTTCCAATCATAAAAACACCATACTAAACATCAAAATCACCAATTAACCACGGATTCAAGCCTAAGTTTCTTCAAAACTTTCAAAACTAACATTCAACCCAAAACCCGATCAAACGATGTCCGAATGACATGAAAATTTGCAGACATATCCAAAATCACATAACGAAGCTACAGAAATTGTCGGAATTCCATTCCGACCCCCGGATCAAAATATCACCTACCATCCGGTTTTCGCCAAAATTCAACATTCGCCAATTCAAGCTTAAAACTACACCGGACCTCCGAATTCAATTCCGATTGTTCTCCTAAGTCATAAATGATCCCCGGAACTAGTCGAATCATCAGAATCCGGTTCCGAGCACTCTAACTCAATAGTCAACTCTTGGTTGACTTTTCATATTCAAGCTTTCTTCAAACATGCTATTTGTTTCATTTTCAATCCAAATCACTCCTAACTCACCCGATATACTCTAATATTGTTTTAAAAGCATAATATATGTAAATGCAAGGTAACGGGGTGGTAATTCCCGTAACGACGGGCCGGTCGTTACATTCTCCCCAACTTAAACAAACGCTCGTCCGCGAGCGGGTTAAGAAACATACCTGGAGCATCAAACAAGTGTGGATATCTGCTCCGCATTTTCTGCTCGGTCTCCCAAGTTGCTTCCTCCACGGGACGACCTCTCCACTGCACTTTCACTGAAGCTATGTCCTTGGATCTCGGCTTACGAACCTGTCGACCCAAAATGGCTACTGGTTCCACATCATAAGTCAAATCCTCATCTAGCTGTATCGTGCTGAAGCCTAACACATGAGACGGGTCTCCGACATACTTCCGGAGCATAGATACATGGAACACCGGGTGAACTCCCGACAAACCGGGTGGCAAAGCAAGCATATAAGCCACCTCCCCAACTTTCCTAAGCACCTCAAAAGGTCCAATGAACCTTGGGCTCAACTTTCCTTTCTTCCCAAACCTCATAACACCCTTCATAGGTGAAACCCTTCAGCAACACCTTCTCACCTACTGAATAAGACACATCTCGGACCTTCCGGTCTGCATAACTCTTCTGACGCGACTGGGCTGTGCGAAGTCTCTCCTGAATCACCTTTACCTTGTCTAAGGCATCTTGGACTAACTCTGTCCCCTACAACCTAGCCTCGCCGGGCTCGAACCAACCAACTGGAGACCTACACCGCCTCCCATATAAAGCTTCATACGGTGCCATCTGAATGCTGGACTGATAGCTATTATTGTAAGCAAACTCCGCCAAAGGCAAATAATCAGCCCATGAACCACCAAAATCAATGACACAAGCACGTAACATGTCCTCCAATATCTGAATAGTACGCTCAGACTGTCCATCCGTCTGTGGATGAAATGCTGTGCTCAACTCTACCTGTGAACCCAACTCTCGCTGAAATGTCCTCCAGAACTGAGATGTGAGCCGGGTACCTCTGTCTGATATAATAGAAATGGGAACTCCATGCAATCTCACTATCTCACGGATGAATATCTCTGCCAACCGCTCTGAGGTATAGGTAGTACATACTGGAATGAAGTGCGCGGACTTGGTCAGCCGATCTACAATCACCCGAACTAAATCAAACTTCCTCAAAGTCTGAGGGAGACCACTCACAAAATCCATAGTAATCCTCTCCCACCTCCACTCTGGAATAACCATTCGCTGAGGAACACTGCCTGGCTTTTGATGCTCGTACTTTATGAGCTGGCAGTTGAGACACCAAGCTACATAACCCGCAATATCTTTCTTCATTCTCCTCTACCAATAGTGTTGCCTCAAGTCCTGATACATCTTCGCGGCTCCTGGATGAATAGAATACCGCGAACTATGGGCCTCTTCCAATATCAACTCACGAAGGCCATCAACATTGGGCACACATATCCGGCCCTGCATCCGCAATACACCATCACTATCAATAGTGACATCTCTAGCATCATCATGCTGAACTGTGTCCTTAAGGACAAGTAAGTGTGGATCATCATACTGGCGCTCTCGAATACGATCATATAAAGAAGAACGAGCTACTACACAAGCCATCACCTGACTGGGCTCAGAAATATCCAGCCTCACCATCTGATTAGCTAACGCCTGAACATCAACTGCAAAGGGTCTCTCCCCAACTGGAATATACGCCAAACTGCCCATACTAATAGCCTTCCGGCTCAATGCATCAGCCACTACATTGGCTTTCCCGGGATGATACAAGATAGTAATATCATGATCTTTAAGCAATTCAAGCCATCTCCGCTGCCTCAAATTTAGATCTTTTTGCTTAAATAAATGTTGAAGGCTGCGGTGGTCCGTATATACATCACAAGATACACCATATAGATAATGCCTCCAAATCTTCAAGGCATGAACAATAGCGGCTAACTCCAAATCATGGACGGGGTAGTTCTTCTCGTGGGGCTTTAAGCTGACGAGAAGCATATGCAATAACTCTACCCTCTGGCATCAACACACATCCGAGCCCAACTCTAGAAGCATTACAATACATCGTATATGACCCTGAGGCTGATGGCAGCATGAGTACTGGAGCCGTGGTCAAAGCCTCCTTGAGCTTCTGGAAGCTCTCCTCACATTCGTCAGACCACACAAATGGAGCATTCTTCTGTGTCAATCTGGTCAACGGTGAAGCAATATATGAGAAACCCTGAACAAACCGGCGATAATAGCCTTCCAAGCCGAGAAAACTCCGAATCTCTATAGCTGAGGAAGGTCTGGGCCAATTTTGCACTGCCTCAACCTTCTATGGATCAACCCGAATACCATCACTGGACACTACATGTCCTAGAAGTGTCACAGTGTCAAGCCAGAACTCACACTTAGTGAATTTTGCATAAAGCTTCTCTTCTCTCAACCTCTGCAATACCACCCTCAAGTGTTGTGTATGGTCCTCCTGGCTGCAAGAATACACCAGAATATCATCAATAAACACAATCAAAAAAGAATCAAGGTACGGCCGAAATATGCTATTCATCAAGTGCATGAATGCAGCTGGGGCACTTGTCAGCCCGAAAGACATCACCAGGAACTCGTATTGCCCATATCGTGTCCTGAACGCTGTCTTCATAATATCCGAGTCCCTGATCTTCAACTGATGATAGGCCCGATCGAAGATCAATCTTAGAAAATACACTAGCTCCCTGGAGCTGATCAAATAGGTCCTCGATACGAGGTAATGGGTACTTATTCTTCATTGTTACCTTGTTCAGCTGCCTGTAATCAATGCACATTCTCATTGTGCCATCTTTCTTCTTCACGAACAACACCGGTGCACCCCAAGGTGACACACTTGGACGAATGAAACCCTTATCTAAGAGTTCCTGAAGTTGTTCTTTCAATTCCTTTAACTCTGCTGGTGCCATGCGATAGGGAGGAATAGAAATGGGCTGAGTGCCCGGCACCAAGTCAATACCAAAGTCAATATCTCTGTCAGGCGGCATGCCTGGTAGGTCTGCTGGAAATACATCCGGAAACTCCCTCACAATGGGGACCGAATCAAGACTGGGTGTCTCAGCCTCAACATTTCTAATGAAGGCCAAATAAGACAAACAACCCTTGCCAATCATTCGTTGAGCCTTTATATAAGAAATCACCCTGTCGGACACATAATCAGTCAAGCCACGCCACTCGATCCTCGGATTACCTGGAATAGCTAGTGTGACTGTCTTGGCATGACAGTCCAAAATCGCATGGTAAGGAGATAGCCAATCCATGCCTAGGATAACATCCAAATCTACCATGCCCAATAGTAATAGATCAACTCGGGTCTCCAGACCCCCAATAGTAATAATACAGGATCGATATACCTGATCCACAACAACAGTATCCCCCACTGGGGTAGACACATGTACGGGCAAAGCAAGAATACCACGGGTCGTACCCAAATGATGTGCAAAATAAGTAGAGACATAAGAATAGGTGGATCCGGGATCAAATAAGACGAAGCATCCACAGTGGCGGTCGAGATAATACACGAAATAACCGCGTCACGAAGCACTAGCATCCTTCGCCGTGGGAAGAGCATAGAAACGAGCACGGCCTCCACCGGTGCGATCCTCGCCTGCGGGGCGACCTGCGGATACTGTCCACCGGATCCTAGGCGGCCGTGCTGGCGAAGAAACGGGAGTAGAAGACGAAGGCTGATCCTCCGCTGAGACCGCTTACGCAGCCACCGAGGACACTCTCTCCTGATATGGCCCAAATCACCGCACTCAAAACAACGGCACGAAGATGGAAGAAGGGGCTGCCGAGGACCCCTCGCTACCGATGAATCTGTCGCTGAGGAAACGAGGAGCGAGCTACGAGCCGGAAGAGCACTCGGTGCGAGGCGACTCCGCGGCGGCTCGCCGGCCACGATAACCCTGTCGGCTCGACGGCCACGATCGGATGAAACCCCGGCTGGACTCTGTACGTCCAGACCGATGAGACCTGAAAGAGCGACCTCTCTATGCTGAAATTGGCCTAGACGGAGCACCGCTGTAGGCTGCCGGTGCCACGAGGCCTCTTGGCCTCCCTCTCCTCTCGCTCTGCGGCGATCTGTCCGTCTCAATGTGACGGGCAGCATCAACCACCTCCTCAAAGGTAGCTGTCGAAACTCTCTCCCCGGTCATCAATATGCGGATGGGATAAATAAGACCATCGATAAATCTCCGGATCCTCTCCTTGTCGGTAGGAACCATCCACGTGGCATGACGGACCAGTTGTGTGAATCTCATTTCGTATCGATTAACGTCGTCTCTCCCTGCTTCAACCACTCGAGCTGACGTCGCGGCTCCTCTGCGAGGCGGAGGCACGTACTTCTCCAAAAATACCGTGGAGAACTGGTGCCAAGTGAGGGGCACTGCCCCAGCGGGCCTACGCCTCTCAAAATCCTCCCGCCACTGGAAAGCTGCACCTGTGAACTGGAAAGTGGTGAATGAAACACCGCTGGACTCTAGAATACCCGCGGTGCGCAGCATACGCTGACATCTGTCAAGAAAACCCTGGGCACTCGCCCTCAGCTCCACTGAATGTCGGAGGCCGTAGCCTCTCAAATCTCTCCAAACGACGCTGCTCGTCGTCGGGCATAAACTGGAGGAGCTGGTGCAACGGGCGCAACTGGCTGAACTGGCTCGGGTGTGTGAGCCACGGGGGTCTGATTCCCTCCCCTGCCTGTGAAGAAGATACTGCAGCAGTAGCTGCAACTACCTGAGCCAAGCCTGTGCATACTGATAAGATCTGGGCCAAGGTCTCCTGAAGACCCGGTATCACAATGGGCACTGCCGGTGCCTGAACCTGAGCTGCCGGAGCGCCTGCAGCTGGGACCTGATCCTGAACCTGGGCCACCGGTGCTGGAATCTGACCCTGAGTCTGGTCAGCTGGTAGGTCAGCAGGTGCTGGTACTGTTGCCCTACCTCTACCACGACCACGGCCTCCGGGTGCCAATGGTGGTCGTCCGCCACGTCCGCTAGCACGTGTTCTCGCCATCTGCGAGAGAATAGAATATGGAAAGATTTAATTTCATGATAACACAAATTGCACGATATGAATTCAAGAAAATGAGGTTTTTCCTAAAGTTTCTGTAGCCCTTCGAAGATAGATACGGACGTCTACGTACCGATCTGCGAAAGCCTACTAAACCGGCTCATGACTCGCGAGTCCTAATAACCTAGAGCTTTGATACCAACTTGTCACGACCCAAATCCGGTCGTGATGGCGCCCAACAATCAAGCTAGGCCAGCCAAACAAACAGTTTAATTATAACACAATACCAGTCCCCAAATGGACAACCCAAGAAGAATATATGAGTTTAAGAACTCCAATAATAGTAATACTGAACAAAAGTACTGACACTCCCAAAGATCCGGAGTCACAAGTCTAGAGCCTCTAACAAAACCCAACGGGTAATAGAAGTACTGAATGAAATACTCAAGTATGAAACATATAGTAATAACTGAATGGAATGAGAAGCTAGGTTCCGCGAACGCCCGCGGCTACCTCAGCAACTCGGATTAACTCTGATAAAGCTCGAGTGCTCGTCTAACCCTCATGTGTACCTGAATCTGCACGCAAAGGTGCGGGGAGTAGGGGTGAGTACTAAGTACTTAGTGAGTAAAAAGTATATATTAATAGCTGAAAGCAGGAAATCCACAGAATACCATAGAGTAAAGCTAAACTACAGTCCGATACCTACCACGAACTAACAACAACAGCAAGCCACAATTAGCATAGATAATTCAATAGATAAAAACGCAATGCAATGCATATGACCGCTACGGCGTGTAGCCCGATCCATTTAACGTCGACGGCGCTCACTGGGGTGTGTACAGACTCCGGAGGGGCTCCTACAGCCCAAGCGCAATACTACTGCGGCGTGCAGTCCGATCCTCATATCAACCACTGCGGCGTGCAGCCCGATCCCATACTCAGTCCACAATAAGCAATTAAGTCACAAAACAATTCCTTTTCCTTAATTCCAGTTCTCAATTCATAATTTATGAAAAATGCCTTAACTTTATTAAGTTTGTAAAAGCCGGTGACTTAGCATTTCAAAAGTGTGATTTCAATTTCCGGGACTGAGATCAGTGATTTAAGCAATTTTAGCTATCACATAAATATTGTCCTCTAAGGACGCTACAGATCGGCACAAGGCCCCAAACAAGGCTTACAGCCCACAAATATAGCAAATACAGTGTATTTCCAACACTAACACATATTATTCATTTCCTGGGATGGACCAAGTCTCAATCCCCAATCACAGTCAATCCCGCACCTGCCACGGTGTGCGAGCCACGCCCTATTAGCGTCATAATGTGCTAAGCCGGGGTTTCGAACCCTCAGGCTACAATATACACAAACTACTCACCTCTAGCCGGTCGTAGAATCGTCCGCGATGCCTTTTCCTTTGAATTTCGTTGCCTCGTGTGTAGAATCTAGTCAAATAACAATAATTATATCAAATACGGGTCAAAGAATCATAACCCACTTCAATTTATATGAAATTCGCAAAATTACACTAAGTTGGTAAAACCCGACCCCGGGCCCCACTGCTCGGAAAATTCCGAAATTAGTACCAACGCGATCCTTATCTCGCCACGAGTACGTGCATATAAAATTTATCGAAATCGGAGTTCAAATGGCCTCCCAAATCCAAAAATACCGTTTTCAATATTTAGGCCACATTTCTTCAAGATTTCAACCCAATTTCATGAAGATTGATGTTAATACTACCATAAAATGATGTTTTTGAGTCAAAACTCTTACCTCCGACGATACCCGATGACTTCTCAGTGATTTCCTCGAGTTTTCTTCTCTCTAGGGCTCAAATGTGTGTTTTGGGGGTGCAAACCCGTAACTCTCTGTTTCTGGATATTCACTGCCAGACACCATTGTTCATCGCGTTCGCGTGACCCTCTACGCGTTCGCGATGAACAAACCAACCTTACTCTTCGCGAACGCGACGCTGGCCACGCGTTCGCGATGCTCAAATCCTGTAACCCTTCGCGGATGCGACTCATCCCACGCGTTCGCGATGTTCAACCTCCCAGCCATCCGGATTTCTTCTACGCGTTCGCGATGGACCTCCCGCAAACGCGAAGCACAACATCACGACTCTACGCGAACGCGACCCAAGCAACGCGTTCGCGATGCTTAACACCCCAGACCTACGCGAACGCGACGCCTTCTCCCGCGAACGCGATGCACAAAAAAAACTTGGCCTTCGCGAACGCGACACTGGTCACGCGAACGCGAAGGCTTAAGGACCTGGGCAGAACCTGCAGTTTTCTGCAGAAGTTTTCCAAGTTCTAATTGCCCGGTTGATGGTCCGAATCCATCCCGAGGCCCCGGGACCCCAACGAAAACCACCAACATACCCCAAAACATGATACGGACTTGTTCCAATCATAAAAACACCATACTAAACATCAAAATCACCAATTAACCACGGATTCAAGCCTAAGTTTCTTCAAAACTTTCAAAACTAACATTCGACCCAAAACCCGATCAAACGATGTCCGAATGACCTGAAAATTTGCAGACACATCCAAAATCACATAACGAAGCTACAGAAATTGTCGGAATTCCATTCTGACCCCGGATCAAAATATCACCTACCATCCGGTTTTCGCCAAAATTCAACATTCGCCAATTCAAGCTTAAAACTACACCGGACCTCCGAATTCAATTCCGATTGTTCTCCTAAGTCATAAATGATCCCCGGAAGTAGTTGAATCATCAGAATCCGGTTCCGAGCACTCTAACTCAATAGTCAACTCTTGGTTGACTTTTCATATTCAAGCTTTCTTCAAACATGCTATTTGTTTCATTTTTTTCAATTCAAATCACTCCTAACTCACCCGATATACTCTAATATTGTTTTAAAAGCATAATATATGTAAATGCAAGGTAACGGGGTGGTAATTCCCGTAACGACGGGCCGGGTCGTTACACTTTTGGATGGGATTTAGAAAAAATGATATAAAGGCTCAAAATATTTCATCGTGGGTTAAAGATTACAACTTTTGGAATCTTATTTCTTCAACAACCATAACTTCTGCCCCAGTTTCCTTCTTGGGGGATTTTGTTTTTTGGATTTTTCTTCTATTGTGACTGAACCTTAGTGAGGCTGCCTACGTACTCTTTCGGGATCAAGTCAAATGTAGTTCGGATCATAAGATCGCTTCCTTGTTGCGATTTGACTTCTCCCGATTTTCTTCTTTTCTTTGCGTTCTTTTATTTCTTTCTTTTTCTTTTCTTTTTCTCTTTCTTTTCTTTTCCTTTGTTTCTTTTTCTCTTTTTATTTTCTTTTTCTTTTCTTTTTTTCTTTCTTTTTCTTCTTTTCTCCCCTTTTGTTCTTCTTTTTCTCCTTTCTTTTGTTTCTCCATTTGAGTTCCCCGCTCAATCCTCAATTTTCGTTGTTGATTCCGAAAGAGGGTTATGAAAGAAAATATAATAAGGCTCAAAGGGATAAAAATGGATAAAGTGTTTGGATAGCTAAATAAAATACCTTCGTCATTCCAACCTTCAAAACCTACCAAGTACAAATTATACGGTTAAACACCTTTGATTGATTCACATATTTGCCTTCTATATTTGCCGATTCTTAGTGCCATTGGGCAACAATCTTGATTTCACGAATGGTTCTTTTAGCCTTGAGGTACTCTTGCCTTTGTCTTTAAACCGATGATGCATTTCCAAGGCATTTCTTTATGTTCTATTTTCCAGTTTCACTTGGTTCAGGCTTCACAGTATTACGATAAGTTTTGTTTCTTCCGAGTATCATTACATCTTCAATATTGTTTTATTGCTAAATTGACTCTTAAAATCAGGCCGAGAATTATGTGCATGTCATGTTGCTAAAATCAGTTATGAGAAGAATTGTAAAGTGACTACAAATGAATTGACTAGAAATGACAGAAACAGAGAGTTGTATTAAACTGCTGGGTTGAAAAAACAAGACAAACAACAAAACGAACAGACTAGACTAGAGTTACAAACCTAGACGGCACTAAAAAAATTTATTGCTAAACAAAGCAAAGTATAAAGATAGAAGGGTTTAGACTCCCAAGACAATATCCGAATTTCAACCCTGAAATAACCCAGACAACAGAAATGACACCAAAATAAACCACCAAAACTCCAAGAGATGGAGCGCCTTCCCAATCGACAAGCGTGGCATCTTAGCCACTGAATTCTGTATTAATGTTGCCAAGATCACTTTCTGTTTCAATATCTTCAACTTCAGTTGACAATTTCCCTAGAATATTCTCATCCCCCACGTTACCGGGCATCATCCCCACAAAATGTGTTTCGTTATTTGTAGGTAAAGGATTTGGTGCAATGTTCTGGATGCCACTATCTTGGACCGCAATCATTCCTTCATGAATCATTCTTTCTATCTCTCTTTTCAAATCTTGACAACTTGCAACATCGTGCCCTAGAGCATTGGAGTGGTATTCACACCTTTTGGATGAGTCAAAGCTTATCGCACGTTGATCCTCCCGATTTGGAGTAATGGGTGCAATCATGTCACATTGTTTTAACTTCTCAAACAAGCTTGCATAGGACTCTCCTCTTTGGTGTAAAATTATCTTTCAACTTTTGTTCCTTTCCATACCCCTGGCTTGGATGTGGGTTATAAGGTACTTGAAATTTTTGCGGAGGCTGGTAAAAATTTTGTGATGTTCGGGCTCGCTTTTCTTGGTTGAGCAACATATTGGACTGGATCAACAGAGTATGGAGGGTTCTCAGGTGGGCAGTAATGCTTAAGGGGGTCATGGAAAACCTGATGAGGCTCCATATACCTTCGAGATGTTCTTATAGGACCTCTTCTCGACCCTGATATCATCATGATTTCTTCATCCCTCCCATTCATATCACTAGATTCACTTTGGACATCTTGAGCCGCATCTTTGAGAGCTGCTTGACTTATAATTTTACCTGTCTTAAGACCATCTTCCACCATTTCTTCCATTTTGATTATTTCTTCAAAGGATTGACCAACTGTAGATATCATGTTTTGAAAGTAATCCGGCTCTTGAGCCTGAAGGAAAATAGTGGCCAACTCGTGATCATCCATGGGTGGCTTAGCTTTAAGTGCTTGCTCTCTCCATTTTATGGCATATTCCCTGAAACATTTTGTTGGTTTCTTTTTCAGTTTAGAAAAGGGAAATGCGGTTTGGGGTGACGTCAATATTGTATTGAAAATGTTTGATAAAGGCCCGTGCCATGTCATCCCAGACGTGCCAACCAGTTGCATCTTGATCCCAAGACCATTCAGATGCTACTCCCGAGAGGTTTCCCCAAAATAAGCCATAAGCAATTATTCATTTCTTCCCACACCTCTCAATTGGTTGCAATACCTTTTCAGGTGGGCTACGGGGTTTCTATGTCCATTGTACTTTTCCAATTTGGGAATCTTGAACCCAGGGGGCAAGTGGACATCAGGGAACATACATAGATCTCTAAAGGCAACACTCTTCTGACCTGCCATTGTTCGAGTGTTTTTCAGTTGTTGTTCTAATCTTTTCAATATTTGTGCCATTTCTTCCGGTACCTTCTTCCAGGTAGGCTTCTCGATATTCCCATGAAGATCAAATGAGTACGATTGGTATTCGGGAAAGTGGTCTTGTTCTTGCTGTATAGCACATTGGGACTCATAAGAAGACGGTCCCTAGCCATTGGCCCATGCTTGATGCATTTGTTGTTTCAGTGTTCTATTTTCCACAACCATAGTAGACCCTTGTTGAACTTTCTGACCCTGAGTGTCTTGAACGCTAGTAACGTCTTCGATGTCAGTTATCATTTTCCTTGGATCTTGTTTTCCAATTTACCACAACCAACCACCTCAATTTTCTATATTAACAAAACGAAGCCACCATGTTAGTGTTAAAGCATTTCGCTTATTGATTTCTTTTTGTTTTTCCGGCTATTTTCTTTTCTTTTTGCCTTTTTATGGGTTTTTTCCTTTTTTTCTTTTGTTTTATTTTATTTTTATTATGGATATGGTCGAATCCTATGTGGATTGCCTACGTATCATGACCCTGCATGAGTCAGACCGAGCGTAGTTCTTGTTAATTAATGCAAGAATAAAGAGATGTTTATTTGATTTTGTTTTTCAATATATTTTCTTTGAAGGAAAATTATAGAAGCCGGCTGCAACTACAAACTTTGATGAAAAACTTCACATCTTATGCCAGAGATTTCTACAAGAATAAGAATATTTTAGCATCAATTATGACTATTTCTACAAAATTGGCCATGTAATGACTTATTTGGCAAAACGGCTATTTTTGCAAAATTTTATTTAACAAAATAAACTCAAAAACATTCTCATCATGTGGCTCATGTGGCATCGTTCAGCATCGCCATAAGCCAATACAAGACTGAAAATTTTTTAATGTCAATTGAGACTATTTTTTACAAAATTGGCCATGTAATGGCTTATTTGACAAAGTGACTATTTTTTGCAAAATTTTATTTAAGAAAAATACAAATTCAAAATTTCTCATTCTGGGGCTCGTGGGGCATCATTCAGCACGCCACAGGTCAACACAAGACTAAGGAGGATTTAATGCTAAATGTGGCTATTTCAGCAAAAACCGGCCCTGTAATGGCTTGTTTAACAAAGTCGTTATTTTTGTAAAGTTGAGTGATGACTCAAACTTGATTTTGCGGATGTGGCCTTTAGACATTTCAGCGAGGGAATATTTCAAAGTTGTGTTCAAAAATTATTTACCATGAATTGGAGTGGCTATTCTTGCAAAACGACCTCCGGCGTCCTTTTGAGGGACATTCGGATTATTTTAAACAAGAATCGCATCACCAAATTTATTTATAACAAAATAAAAAAATTTGACATTTTTTGTTTATTTTTGCAAAAGGGGTGTGAATCCAAACTTGATTTTTGAGGCTACGACCTTTCAACATTTTCGCAAGGAATATTTCAAGGTTTTGCCCGTAAATTATTTAAAATGACTCAAAGTGGCTGTTCTTGCAAAACGACATTCCGGCGTCCTTTCGGAACATTCTGCTATTTTCAAAAATGGCATCACTTTGAATTTATTGACAAAACTAAAAACACATTTTTTTTATTTTTTAAAAAGGGTTGTTGGACCCGATGAGGGTTGCCTACGTATCCCACCTAATGGCGAGAATCAAACCTGCATAGTTTGGTCAGATATCAAACCTGCATAGTTCGGTCAGATTATTTTGTGACCAATTATTTCAACAAAATTATTCCACCTATTTTTCAAACTTTCTTTTCAAATTTTCGACAGCGTTTCGTCAATATTTCGATACTTTTCTATTCTAAAATTTTTCTTTCTTTTTGTTTTCAGGAATTTAGCCGGTCCTCATAATAATCAAGAACAAATAAATGCAACATATAACATGCTCGGTCTTTGATTACCGGGTCACATGTCCTAGACGGACCCAACCCCTGTGTTGAGTCCCCTAAGTCATATATGATGCAAATAAACGTCCTAGACCTAGGCTCAATATCCTGATGTTTTCTTGGTACTAGACCGTGTACCTGAGTGGACAGCTCGGATCGAGGAGGGGGATATGTACCGAGGACCCGCGGGGTCGTCCGACTTAGTAACTTGTCCGGCCTCTTTTTTCTTATTTTTGGTATAGACACTAACAGAAAGAGGAGTCTCAACCAGTAAGCACATCCTCGGAGGTAAGAAGAGAAGGGTTTTCGGCACAGTTTTATATATACAGTTCACACAATATCAAAGCGGTAAACATGTAGCACATTACTCAAAGCATATAAGGAAATCAGATATAAGCAAAAACAACAGTTCAACTGAGCTCGAATTCTTAAACCCTGAACTGATGTTCTAGTTTCTTATCACCAGCAGAGTCGCCAGAGCTGTCACACCTCCTTTTTTCACACGTAAGTAAATGTGCCGATGTTTACTACTACACCCCGGGAAGAGATATAATAATAATCGGGGAAGGAGTTTTTCAACTTGAAGGACAGTCGGAGCGGGATCAATATATTTAATTTTTTAGAGTTGCCACTTGGGAAAATAATGGTGTCCCGAGTCACCGGTTTAATCTCGAACCGAGGAAATTTATGACTCTGTATTACAGTCTGCGAAACTAGAAACCTGGATAAGGAATTCTGTTAACCCGGGAGAAGGTGTTAGGCACTCCCGGATTTCGTGGTTTTAGCATGGTCGCTCAACTGTGATTTTTGTTTTTATCTGATTTCTTTATATATTCCAATAATGTGCTATTATGTTCTGCTTTTTAATTTTAGAAGAATTGCGACGTCACGAAAACACATTTCAAGTCACACCGCAACCTGTACGCCTGTGACTTTAATGCGTTTCAGTTTCGCCGAGAGATAGATTTGGGTCACATAAATGCGCACCCGTATTTAGGAAAGTAATTTTATTAAAGTCGTGCCTAAAGAGTCTATCGTGTTGTTAACTTTGGAAAAGACCATGAAATTCACTAAACGGTCCTCATGAGTCTAAGTTTTTATAACAATTTATTTGAGGGCCCCGCGATTGTGTATTTTTGTTTTGCGAGGCTCGTCTCATTATTTTATTTAAGGTCGATCCTAACATGACTTTGATTTTCTATTTATTTGGTCTCTAATAATAAACAAAGGTCCTAGTTTATTATTGTTAAGAAATGCCATAGCCTATCAATTAAATATTAACGGGCCAAGTGCCATTTAACCTTAGGTCCAAAGAATTCCAATTTATACATTTCTCTTGGATTAATTCTTTCAAACGCTGGGCCTGAGACAGGCCCAAACGGAAAAATGCACACCTGGCCATATGTGAGTTATGGGATTAAATTCCTGAAACTTGGCAGGCCCTACGAATTTTCAGTGACAGCCGTGATAAACGTTATAAATTTACATTGAAGCAGTGCATCATTTTTTTTTGTTCGGATAAAATGAAAATATTACATATCAACTTCTTATTAGGCTAACTACTGTAATTTGCAGAACTAATGCGAAATAATTTCCTTAATAACAGTTGAATCTCTAACTTCTCATTATCATAACAGATGTACACCAAACCTTCAAATGAAGCTAACTCATTATGTTAACAATTGTTAAAAGTCTACTAACTCCTTAAGTCTACTACTAAACATAAAACAAAGTCAAAAATCATCCAAAATTCTCACATTCGTTGATATTACAATCCAAACATACTACTAAACATAAAAGTCTAATTATACATTCATCCAAATTTAACTCAAATCACTATGACTAATGATATTATGGAATTAATCTAATGAATAAACTATTAATTCCTAAGAGAAAACAATGTCAAAGTCAATATTTATTCACGACAATAAAAATCCAGTTAACAGTCCAGTTGACAGTTCAGTAGAGATGCAAATTCAACAGAACAAGTGGCTAAATGTATCAGAATCAGCTTCTTCATTTCATTCTTAAAATTGGAGATCTACATCATATTGAATTTAGGATGTGTACCTATAATTAAAGCAGATCCATTAGATCTATAAACAATAGCAGCTAAACAAGATGTAGAAACAACATTTTTTAGCAGTAAATTTACAGCAAAGCAGTTCAGTGAGATTAACAGCAATCCAGAAAGCAATTTACAGAATTCAAGTTGTTTCAAAACCAGAATTCACATTCAAATTACTGGAATAACAACATTCTACTGATTTGTGATGGATTCTCTTATTGTTTTTGGATTTTTAATATGTATTTGAAGATAAAAGAGAAGAAAATGATCTGAAAAATGTTAATTTCAGATCTGGAATTTATCAGACTGTTTTTGCGTGATTTTCTGGGTTTTTCAGATTCCTATCTATCAAAGGTTCCAAAAGTCCTCTAATTATGTAGAATTTCTGCTTATATATAGACCCAAATAGGAGGGAAATTCATATTTGAATTCTTTCAATGAAAACCCTCTAATTTCTAATTACTTAGCGAGATTACTGCATTTATTTTGTTAAAAGTTACTCTAAAACCCCTCCTAGAAGGTTCTACTATGTTCCAATTCATTGTAATACCTATTGTACCCCTACTTGCTTAGGGGAACTACTAAATCTAGCCTTTTTTTATATCCAAACTGCCCTTAATCCTCTATATTTATAACAGTTATACCATTTTCTTTTTCCATTGTACCATTTTTCTTTTAGTCTATTTTCAATTATACCAATTTTCCTTTCCCTATTTTACCCTTACTTCTTAGGTTTATTACCTTTCTAAATTCTGTATTTTTCTTCTTATTTTAATGAATTTTTAGATTTGTATTTATCAAATAGCCACATTTAAGTGACTATAGTTCAACTAACCAATGAGCCCCATTTAACTAATTAAAATTCAAAATTAGTTCGATTAACTAAAATCACATTTTATTCATTACCAACCCTAGACAGTCTTACAAACATAACCACTTTTGTTCAATTGTTCAATTAACAAGACTCGGGGAACATTTTGATAGATGGTGAGTCTTATTAATCGAAATAACAAATTGCAATTGAATCTATCAAGTAAAACACCTTAGGTGGATACGAATCACATGATTTTAAATATTGACCTACTTGAATCTAAAATATTTTAAGGGCAGATTCTATAATTGAACTAAATCACTAATCGAACAACTATAACCAATCTTCCTTAGTGTGAATCAATAACAAATTACCAACACAATTCCACTAATCAATCAACTCGAATTTTACTTATGTAATTCATAGCATTATCAAGTAGCAGATTCAAAACGCATTATCAAATAATGGATTATCATGTAACAGATTCAACATTATCAACAGGTAATTCTCAAAAACAGTCGAAAATCAGAAATATGAGACTGCTATGTCTTAAATAAAAAATGTGGTCTAATCTTACGGTTACAATTTACTTATCAATACGAAAAATCAGAAAAGAGGGAAACTAGAATTCTAACAGAAATCTAACAATAAAAGACGAATAAAAAATCAGAAAAAACAAGAAACGGATTCACAACATATTCACAAAGCAATCATTTTTGTCTTATAGAAATTAACAGAAATAGATTTCGAAACATGCGTAATAAAATTCAAAAGAAGAACTTATCTTTTTTTTCGTAATTTCTTTCTTGTAAATTTCTATTTTTTCCTTGTTTTCTTTCCTTATTCTTTCTTCTATTCTCTTTTCTTTATTCTTGATCATTTTCTTGAATCCGAACTTTTTGAATCTTTCTCTTTCGGCAAACTCTTTTCTTGAAATTTTTCATGAAGAAACTGCTGTTAATCTGTCACGGGCTTAGAGACCTTCGATACAAGGTTGAGGGGGTCAAAGAATGAGAGGTGTGAGTTTTTTGAGGGTTTTGGTGGCGGCGCCGCCCTGGGCGGTGGGTGGCGACGCAAATTAGGGTTTAAAATTTGGGGAGTTTCAGTGTGTTTTGAAGACAACTACTTGGAGAAATGGGACGAGGAAGATGAGGGGAATGTTTTAATGTTAGTTTCGCCGAAAAATAAGGCCGGCCACCGCCGTAGGTGGCGGAACCCTAGGCGGCGGCATCGTTACAGTGATGGTAATGAAGAGGTGAGGGGCTGTTCGTGTTAGCTAAAGAGACGAAGTAAAGAATACTGTTTCTAATGTTTTTTCAACATTTTGTATATTAAAGTGTAACAAATCAGAGCCATTGGATTGAAATGAAACAAAAGGTTGAGATTTGATCATAGCTGGACCGGGTGAAGCATTTGGGCAGCTGGGCTGCTGGGGCGTTTGGGCCTAGCCCAATTCCTTTTATTCATGTATTTTTGTATCGTATTTCTTTCCTTGTATTTTCCTTTTTGTATTTTATTTTCTCTATATTTTTTTGGTATTTTTTTTATTTCAATTTTGTTTTGTATTTTTCTATATTTTTCCTATTTTGTAATTATTTGGAATTTATTAAAACTATTTAACTAATTACCTTCTTTTTTTGGCAATTTTTCAATTTAAAACAAAGAATTATTATTTTTGAATTTTCTTTAAAATGAATTAATATCTACTACATGAGAATTTAATCTCTAAATGTATTTTTTATATTTTTTTATTTATCACACGCAAATAACATGCAAACAATTAACATAAAAATTCACAAAAATTATAAAGATAAGGAAAAAATTATTCATTTGAATTTTACGGGAACAACTCATGTGTAGGGTAAAAATCACGTGCTCACACCTTTGACTGGCGTACTGATAGTAGCTGCTACCCATACTGCTGATGGTCGCTTACCCAAATCTATCTATGTGTATACGCTTAGAGCTCACCTCCTCACCCGTACGACTCTCGATAGTAGAAGAGAAAAGGAACATATCCAATGAGTCTGATTGCAATGGTATAAGATATAAGCTTAATGGAATAGATAGGCGCAAGGTAAACGATAGAACCATGTACTAACCGGACCGAAGGAAGAGGTCTCCTGTACAATCTCTTGCCCAAGAATCTGTCTTTCCCCTACTTCATCCCAGCATAGGGGAGTCCTGCACTTGCGTCCATAGAGTGCCTCAAAAGGTTGCATGCCTATACTCGCATGAGAACTCTTGTTATAGGCGAACATAACCAAGGGTAGATGTCTATCCCAACAACCTCGAAAATTAAGGGATTACCTCCGCATAGCCTCCAATGTCTAGATGGTCCTCTTAGACTGGCCATCGGTCTGAGGATGGAAGGTTGTGCTAAGACTTACTCTTCTACCCAAAGCCTTTTGTAGGCTCTGCCACAAGGCTGAAGTGAACCATGGATCTCTATCTGATACTATGGATGATGGTATCACGTGTAGGCGAACTATCTCATCAATATATATCTAGGCTAGCTTGCCCTTAGAGTAAGTCATACTGATCGGCAAGAAGTGAGCTGACTTGGTCAGCCAATCAATAATCACCCAAATGGCGTCATGTTGCCTCGCAGTCTTCGGCAATCCACAGACAAAGTCCATGGCTATCTCGTCCCACTTCCATTGTGGTATCCGAACTAGCTGTAAGGGTCTTGCTGGTCTCTGGTGCTCAGCCTTAACCAGTTGGCACACTAAGAATTTAGCCACATACTCAGCGACATCCCTCTTCATACCTTTCCACCAATAGTGTGGGCGGATCGTCCTGTACATCTTCGTGCTTTCTAGGTGCAGGAAAAAAGGCGAGCTATGCGCCTCCTCCAAGAAATCATGGCACAGGTCACTGTCCTGAGGAATACATACTCATCCGCGGAATAGAAGTTTGCCATCCAGGCGAAGGTTCAACTCCATCTGTGTCATCAAGTACCTCAAGCTCTTATGATCCGTAAAGATATGGCACTTCCCCCCATACAAGTAATGTCACCATATCTGAAAAGCGAAGATAATGGTTGCAAGCTCTTGGAAAGAAAGTGGCCGTGAGGTTACAAAGGTCGTGACTGAGTCTTGGTTGATTAGTTTGCCTTTTCTTGGTCTGGTGTGGCTAACAAGCGACAGAAGGATGACGACTTTTTATTTGGAACAAAGCATAGAAAGCGGTTCTTTCATAGTGAAGCAAATGATCTAGCCAATCATCCTTCTACCGATAATCCAAGTTCGGTATTCTGTAAGTTCATAGGTCATATAGAAATGACTCCATTGAGAGTAAGATCTGTTTGATATGTAAGTAGTATAGTCACTACCTGTAAGGCAAGGCCCATAGATACCTTACTACTTTCTAGGCTTTCTCTCTTGTCTCACCAATCTAGTATTGCCATATACGAGAATTGCCTTTTTGGGTAGAATATCTTAGAAAGATATCTTTCCCTTCTTTCATTATGCCCTTTCACTCTTGAATTACTTGAACAAGGAGGGCGGGGGGTGATCATATATAAGAAAAACTGCTGCATTTTGGCAGCGGTTAGCTCTCTCTCTAACTAGAAATTTGATAAGAGATGTGCGAAATGATTGCAGGCTAGATTCAAGGTATGCCTGTTGTCCACGGAACTTTCAGGATTGTTTGAGTCTTAAGTGTACTTTAGTAAGAGTGAATGATCTAATGGCCGTAATTATATGTCCACTAAAGGCGTTGCAAGCAAATAGTTTTTGAAAAGCGTTAGAAATCGTGGTCAACATTTTTCCAGTGCTTCAGCGGCTTTGGCATTTTATTGTTATAGGTATTTAACCAGTTCAGAAGATAAACTATCAGTCAATGACGTTGCCAAGGTATATGTTTTTCTTTTCCTTTCAACATATTGCGTATAAAGAGAAAGATAGCCGGTCCTCTTGGGCGGCCGATAGTGTTATGTAAAAAGGACCAAGGAGGATCATATCCTAAAGGAGAAGGAGGAGGAGTAGGAGCTAGCTTTAGGGGCACAATCGAATGATTACGAGATAAACAATGAGACAAAGGAGAGCACTTAGACAATTCACTTTGAGTACAGGGAAGTCTGCCGGTAGGAATTCCTCAGGGCGTATTACGGTTTTTCACCGAGGGGGTGGATCGAAGCGATTGCAGCGAAGAATTGATCTGAAACGAAGCACTTCGTCAATAGGCGTTATAGAAAGGATAGAATATGAGCCTAATCGTTCTTCTCGAATCGCTCCGGTACGATGGACCGGGGGGTCCGCCAGAGAAAATGCAAGATGATAGAAGAGTCGCTCCACTACGTAAGATCCTCGAATAAAACACGAGTACCATAATTAGGAGGGAGAAAGAGCTTTTCCCAAGGAACCTTTTGGGGTTGGGGGCCGCTCTCTTCCTTCTGATTATGACAAGTTTTTATTCAACAAATGAGTATCTTGACTGCTTTGTAGCTGCGTGCGACGGGGGAAGGGGTTCCTCGTCTGGCGCTCCTGATCTCTCTCCTTCGAGATAACCAGAATGGCGCCTTCCCGAGCCCGAGGTTACACCCATTCCATGCGAGGTCCTCGTTACGGAATTAGTGCAACCTCTCCTTCCTGATATCCAAAGGAGGATAGAGCTTCAACAGCGATTGTCGCTCTATTTCATTGGTAGGAACGAGGTTAGGCACCTCCCGCCCTTTTTGGGTATTTTGGAGAAACAAATGCTGCAGGAAAAAAAGATAGAAGCAGCATTGGTGAGGGATGGGTTTCCCCCCATATGGTTCTGGCTTGGAGGTCAGAAATCCGCGGCCTCATCTTTAACCACCCTACTAGGGAGGCTGCGCTTTCTGAGAATACCTTAAATCGGTATTTGAGCCAGATCGAAAAAGATGGTGCTGATCAGAGCCCGCCATATCTTAGGCTTGTTCGAGCGATACGCAATGCGGAAATTCTCGTTGGGACGAGAAATAGGAGACCCCTTTTTGGCCTTTCTGAAGTGTGGCCCACACACGACCAGGAGGAAAAGAAAAGGGGGGCCTTAGCCCTTAGAATCGAATTCTAAACCGGCGTAGTGCTACTGGATGCTTCTGATCAATAGAACAAGAAGAGGACCAAAAAGAAAGACCACCAAAAGTAACGACCACCAAGATAGGCATAGTAATTCGATCTTTTGATCACCCATTTTTTGAAAACCATTTTTGGGGGCTTCCGCCTTACACACAGAAGATTGGATTGCCTGAATCACGAGTCTTATATATTGTGTTACGATCACCTCATATTGATAAAAAGTCCAGAGAACAATTTTATATGAAAATAAAGAAACAATTTCTGGTCATAAAAACATAAAGGCATGAATTGCGCAAGAAGTTCTTACGGTTAAACGTCGTCCGACTCAGAGGAAATAAGACTTCTTAGTCAAGCCAAAAAGATTGCCGACTGGATGCTCCTACCCAGCCATGCCTGGCCCTTTATCTTACCTTAAGAAGAAAGAGGAGGTATGAAGCGTGGGAAAGAATGCAAGAAGTGATACAATAGATAACCTTATTATGGAGTGGCGGCAACCCTCTTGACTAATCAACGCGAGTGAACTGTGCTTAGACATTTCGTAAAACCGCACCGATCTATGAGAGGAACTGATAGATGAGTAGGCTTCCCCTTTCGATTCACGAAATGTGATCAGGGATACTGTAAGCACGTAATTTTTGCCCTATGAGAATTACTCCCAAAAAATTTCAAAATAAAATAAGTTTTTAGTTTGTTTTCAATTGTTGTGAATTTAGTGTCATTTTTAAAATATATATATATATATATATATATATATATATATATATATATATATATATATATATATATATCACATTTGCATTTAGGATTTAATTCTATAATTAGGAGTAATTAATTTTATCTTACAAAATGAAAATCACAAAAATAGACATCTTTTGCATTTTAGTCTTTAATGTCCAAATTGTGTGATCGTATTTTAATTACCATTTAAATTTAGGTGAGAATTATTATTATGAGTTAATTAGTATTTCAAGATAATTTTAGTTTTTATAAATTAATCTTAGTATTTTGGGCTTTATTAATTAGGAAGTTGAATAATGGAGAAGAACAAAATAAGAAAAAATTTGGATTAGGCCATCTTGCAAATTAAGTTACAAGCCCAATCCTAAATACCCTTACCCAACCCAAAACCCCTTGGCCCTAAAAGAAAATTACAGATTTTTTAGCCAAAAATAATCATAATAACATAACATAAAGTAGTGGGGAGCAAGGAAATCAAGGAAGAAGACAAGGAGAGGAAAACATGGATTAGTGAATTTTCTTTAAATTAAAAACATATTTTCTTTTTAATAAAAAAATTTGAAA
Organism: Nicotiana noctiflora; assembly: GCA_032618575.1. Lineage (NCBI taxonomy): Eukaryota > Viridiplantae > Streptophyta > Magnoliopsida > Solanales > Solanaceae > Nicotiana > Nicotiana noctiflora. The sequence continues at coordinate 240,169 of JASVEL010002225.1, forward strand.
ATTTTCAAAATTCTTGCCTATAAATAGAAGAGAAGATTTATGAAAAAGGAGGTGGGGAAAAAGAGAGGAGGTGGGGAAAAAGAGAGGAAAAATAGGAAGAGAAGAAAAAATAAGGAAAAAAAGAGAGTAGTATAATTTGACCGAACTATGTAGGTTTGATTCTCGCCATTAGGTGAGATACGTAGGCAACCCTTGAACGGGTCCAACCACCCCTTTCAAAAAATAACCAAAAAATGTCGAGTTTTAGTTTTCAATAAATCAAAGTGACGCTGTTTTTGAACATAGCCGAATGTTTTGAAAGGACGCCGGAATGCTATTTGTGCAAAAATGGCCACTTTGAAGTCTTTATTTTTCTTTTTCGAATAATAGCCTTGGAATATTCCATGTGGAAATGTTAAAATGCCGTATTCCGAATATTAAGTTTGAGTTAACCGCCCTCTTAAAAAAACAACCAAAAAAATGTTGAATTTTTAGTTTTCAATAAAATCAAAGTGATGCCGTTTTTGAAAATAGCTGAATGTCCTTCAAAAGGACGTCGGAAGGCTGTTTTTGCAAGAATAGCCACTTTGAGTCATTTTATATAATTTGCAGGCGCAACCCTGAAATACGCCCTCGTGGAAATGTTGAAAGGCCGTATCCGCAAAATCAAGTTAGAATATCTATCATCTTTATAAAAATAGCCACTTTGTCAAATAAGCCATTACATGGCTGGGTTTTTGCTGAAATAGCCACAAATGGCATTAAAATTCCCTCAATCTTGTGTTGGCTTATGGTGATGCCGAACGATGCCCCCATGAGGCCCAAGATGAGAAAATCTTTGAGTTTATTTTCTTAAATAAAATTTTACAAAAATAGCCACTTTGTCAAATAAGCCATTACATGGCCAATGTTGTAAAAATAGTCAATTGACATTAAAAACTTTTCAATCTAGTGTTGGCTTGTGGCGATGCCGAATGATGCCACATGAGCCCCAGGATGAGAAAAGTTTCAAGTTTATTTTTATTAAACAAAATTTTGCAAAAATAGTCATTTTGCCAAATAAGCCATTACATGGCCAATTTTGTAGAAATAGTCCTAATTGACACTAAAAAATATCCTTATTCTTGTAGAAATCTCTGGCACAAGATGTGAATGTTTTTTCATCATGTTTGTAGTTGGAGTCGACCTCTATAATTTACCTTCAAAGAAAACAACTTCAAAAAAATCAAATAAATATCTCTTTGTTTTTGCATTAATTTACACGAACTGCGCAAGGTCTGATTCATGCGGGGGTCATGATGCGTAGGCAATCTCCATAAGATTCGACCACAACAAAACAAAAAATTTAAAAGAAAAAAAAATCAAAAAAAAATTTAATTTTTAATAAGGGGGACCAAATGAGTCCATTTCTATCATATTTTATTTTGAATTGTTGATAAAATTAAGGTGGTTGGTTGTGGTTCTCTTCCCTGCAACACGAAATCAAGGGATAATGGCAGAAAACATCAAAACTAAGTGGGTTGATACCGATGCTCGACCGCATCTGGTTGAGCGAAACAATAAGTTGGTACAAGAAGTCAAAATACTGAGACAACATGTGGCTGACATGTATCGGGCGTGGATGGATGGGAAAGCACAACCCCCGCCACCACGTAGCTTCCTAGACTCTATCCTCACCCGTACACTGGACCCAATGTCAAATGATCCACCACACTCTCCATATGTACCGGCCTATCACAGGATTTCCAGCCACCCGAGTAGCTCCATCACTCGTCCTTCAGTTATTTTTTCCCAATGCTACTCCCGTCCCCAACACCACAACTCTCCCTGGGACCCCCAAAATCATACTTCACTTTCCAAGTACCCGTCTTTACAAAAAGACTATCCACGGGTCAGGTTTTAGGCCAAATAAGGCCTTTAGAAATGAGAGGCTACTGAAACGAGAAAATGATCTCACCCTTTTGGGAGAATCGTATGCCAGTTTGTTCCAGAAGTTGAAGCAACTGGGCATGTTGAAACCAATTTAGATAAAAATGCCAATTTATCGGTCAAAAAGGTGTGATTTTTCTCAAATGTGCGCATATTGCTCAGACGCCCCCGGGGCATGACACAGAAAAATGTTGGAAGCTGCAAAAAGCAATTCAGGAGCTTATCAATGCAGGCGACATTGTCGTACAAAATCCGGATACAGTCGACACCCGTATGGTTGATGTAGAAGGCAGTGGCTAAAGATGTTGTGCTTGATAGTTGGAAAGGTGCTCCATCTTTTGGTCAATCAGAGTGGAGTTTTGGTGGCTTATTTTGTTGTTGTTTCTGTTGTCCATGTTATTTTCAGGGTTGTAATCCGGATTTTGTCTTTTGGTAAAACCCTCTCATCCTTCTATTTTTGTCACATTAGTTTGCTTAGTTTTGTCGAGTTTCGTTTCAGGATTGTACTTTGGTTTGTTTTGCTTGTTTTGTTATTGAGCCATTTCACCGTTAGCTTAATGAAACTTTTGGTCTTTTGTTGCCCCCAGTCATCTTCTTTGTTTAGTTCTTTTTATCTTTAGATTTGTCTTTTGTTCAAACACCGATTCTAGTGACACGACATGGAAGCATAGTTCGGGCCTAATAGAGATGATCGAGACATTTAAAGGAAACACGAGTTGTTTGAGATTATGTAAAACTGGGGCATGTAAAACTTAAGACAAGTTGGCCATGTTGCCATAGAGGTCGTGAGTGTCGTCCAACAATGCTTTAAAATGACAAATGAACAGGCGAATAGGCAGATATGGTTATCAATCCTGGCACAATCGGAAGATATAGTGAACGTCTAATTGTATTGTTTGCACTTGGCATGTTTTGAAGATTGGAATGACGAAGGCATTTTGTTCTGCTACCCAAACACTTTATCCTTCGTTAACCCTTTGAGCCTTATGTATTTTCTTTCATACCCCTCATTCGGATTTAGTAGAAAAGGAACACATAGAAAAAGAAAAGAAAGAGATAAAAAAAAATGAATGAAAAGGAGAAATGGAACAACGAGGAATTGGGAACTACGTCTGAACTGATTCCTCAAAGAGGATACGTAGGCGCTTCACAGCTCGGTCATAGTGTAAATAAAAAATCAAAAATCCCAAGTAAGAAACTGGGGCAAAGAAAAATTGTGTTTATTAAATTTAGGTCCGAAGGTTGTAAATTGTGAACCCAAAGTTGAGTTTGTTTTGAGCCTTTAATACCCTTTCTTTCTAGCCCTATCCAAATCTCACATTACGGTATAAAGAAAGACCTTTTGACCAATCTTCAAAAGAAGCAAAGTCAGGAAAATAAGAGAGTTTTATCAGAACATAACATTCTGATTTCCAACAGAAAAAACTCTGATCTTTAGCAGAAGAAATATGAGAGAGTCTTAGCGGTAACACTCCCAATCCACAGCTGAAGAGTAATACAAATGAGAGAGTCTTAGCGGTGCAAACCTTCACAGGCACCATAAGGCGATGAAAGCTGAGAGAAAAACCGAAACGAGAGAGGCTTGACAGTGAAAACCCATCGGGCACTATACGTCGAATAAAGATTAAGAATCAGATGGAAAACCCCAGACGAAGATTATGAAAGGCGAATTAACGACAGATGATATGTTATATATGCATGTCATGGCTAATAGAGTTGGTATCCGCGTTGGATAGGTTTTTATTGTTTATTTTATAATTTTTCTTTTCAGAAAGTCATCTTCCTCCTTTGTTTCTATTTTGCTCATTTTATCTTTCATTAAAAATTCCCCAATAGAGTCTGTTTGTGAGAAATGACTTCAAAATTTGCCATCGGCCTTTCAATTATGCAAGACGAGATCTGATTGATACACCCAAGTGATATAAGTCAGGAGGGAACAAGCACAAGGCCGGTGTAAGAAAGGATATTTCCCAACAAGAGGAAATTGACAAAGGGACGGATTAGTGTCACAGAGGATATCTCCAGCAAAAAAGCCTCAAGTCCAAGGCCAATGAGGCTCAAAGGTCGGGGAAATGCTCGTTCCCGAGCTATGCCACAAAATAAGGGGATATATCCCCATAAGAAAAGGTATTTCCAGTGATAAGGATGAACGAAGAAAAAGGTTCATCAGTAAAACATGCAAGATCCTCAAGTAGAGTCACTCACATAGGAATTTGGGTGGTCAAGATACCAGTGGAAAACAATGGTGAAAGCCTTGTGAACGGAAAGTTGTCGAGGAGGGCGAGGAAGCAAGAAAGGGAAAAACTATCCCCAGTAGGAATATCATCCCTAACAAATAATAATATCCCCAGCAAGTTTCGACAATGAAACACAGAGCAAGGAAATAGGAGGAGAACCATCCCCAACAGGAGCGTCACAACCAACCACCGCATTTTGAACTAACAAATTTTTCTTTGATTTGTAGTAGGAAACAGAAGTGACATTGATAGCGGAAAAGCATTCCACAAAGAAGATGATCAAACTAGGGCAAAAAATATTCTCTCATTGCGAAAATTTTCTTAAATTCAAATACCCAGTTGGTAAAGATAGAAGGTAACACAAGATTCTAGGAGGAAGGAAAATACCAACTTCGAGTGGAATAGTCTTGAAAGAGGCCAGACAGCACAAAGAAGATGATCAAACTGGGGCAGAAAATTTTCTCTCATTGCGAAAATTTTCTTGAAATCAAATACCCAGTTGGTAAAGATAGAAGGTAACACAAGATTCCGGGAGAAATGAGAATACCAACTTCGAGCGGAACAATCTTGAAAGAGGACAACAACACGGGGAAGTGATCTTTGAACCCGGGTTATCCCCAACAGCTTTAAAAGAAGCCGGTAAACATGAGTGAATGATCATGTAACCAGATTTATCCCCAACAGCTTTGAGAGAAAGAAAACAACAAGCTGCGGCAAAGGAAGTTATACCCCCAGTGGGCAGAACAAAGTGAGTGAACTTGTGTTTAGAAAAGTAAGAGGCAGGTATCATCCCCAGCAGTTCGGAAGAATGAAACACTGAAAAGTTCCCCCGACGACATTATATCCTACAGTTTTCAAGAGAGTAAAGTGCGAGTCTTGAAGGAAGTTGGAAGAGAAGAAAGGGGGTTCCTCGATAGTATAGTCACCAGCGGACAACATTTCAGATACCCATCGATCTCAAAAGAAAACAGATGTTTTGAAGAAAATGGAAAGTGAGGGAATAAAGAAAATCTTCCTAGCAGCATTATCCCCAGGAGGTAAGTGAACAATTCTAATGATGTCCCCAGCAATCAGGAGGGAAAGCAACACGACCCAGGAGGAAAGCAATTCCGGAGCAAGGTAATTCAGAAGAAAGGATGGTTTAAGAGGTGAAGCAGGAAGAATAAAGTTGTCCAGGAAACGGAATGGCATTTTACTTTAAGTTTTAATTGAAGTTTTAAATCATTGTTGAAGTCAGGTGCCCGCCTGAAGAACGGAATGGCATTTTACTTTAAGTTTTAATTGAAGTTTTAAATCATTGTTGAAGTCAGGTGCCCGCCTGAAGAACGGAATGGCATTTTACTTTAGGTTTTAATTGAAGTTTTAAATCATTATTGAAGTCAGGTGCCCGCCTGAATAACGGAATGACGTTTTACTTTAAGTTTTAATTGAAGTTTCAAATCATTGTTGAAGTCAGGTGCCCGCCTGGAGAATGGAATGGCGATTTATTTTTAGAGTTTGTTGTTGAAGTCAGGTGCCTGCCTGAAGAATGGAATTTAAATTTATTGAAGTCAGGTGCCCGCCTGAAGAATGGAATGGCGATTTATTTTCAAATTTTGTTTTTGAACTCAGGTGCCCGCTTGAAGAATGGAGTGGCTATTTGTTTTCAAAGTTTGTTATTAAAGACAGGTGCCCGCCTGAAGAATGGAATGGCGATTTATTTTTAGATTTTGTTGTTAAAGTCATGTTCCCGCCTGAAGAATGGAGTGGCGATTTATTTTTAGAGTTTGTTGTTGAAGTCAGGTGCCCGCCTGTAGAATGGAATGGCGATTTATTTTCAAAGTTTGTTATTAAAGTCAAGTGCCCGCCTGAAGAATGGAATGGCAATGTATTTTCAGATTTTGTTGTTGAAGTTAGGTGCCCGCCTGAAGAATGGAGTGGCGATTTGTTTTCAAAGTTTGTTATTGTAGTTAGGTGCCCGCCTCTGAAGAATGGAATGGCGATTTATTTTCAGAGTTTGTTGTTGAAGTCAGGTGCCCGCCTGAAGAACGGAATGGCGTTTTACTTTAAGTTTTAATTGAAGTTTTAAATCATTGTTGAAGTCAGGTGCCCGCCTGAAGAACGGAATGGCGTTTTACTTTAAGTTTTAATTAAAGTTTTAAATCATTGTTGAAGTCAGGTGCCGATGAATGGAATGGCGTTTTACTTTAAGTTTTAATAGTAGTTTTTTTTGTTGAAATTGGGAGCCCGCCCATAGAACGGAGGCGTTACTTTTTTTTATTTTGTTGAAGTCAGGTACACATTTGAGGAAGAAAGAAGATAACACACAGAGTTTGTTGTTGAAGTCAGGTGCCCGCCTGAAGAATGGAATGGAGATTTATTTTCAAAGTTTGTTATTGAAGTCAGGTGCCCGCCTGAAGAATGGAATGGCGATTTATTATCAAAGTTTGTTATTGAAGTCAGGTGCCCGCCTGAAGAATGGAATGGCGATTTATTTAAGTCAGGTGCCCGGCGGAAGAATGGAGTTGCGATTTATTTTCAAAGTTTGTGGTTGAAGTCAGATGCCCGCCTGAAGAATGGAGAGGCGTTATCTTTTAAGTAGAAGTTAGTGAATCATTGTTGAAGTCAGGTGCCCGCCTGAAAAATGGAGTGGCCATTTGTGATTAGAGTTTGTCGATGAAGTCAGGCGCCCGCCGAGAGAACAGGACGACGTCTCAGATTCTAAGATTTGATAAGGATAGTAAACAATCGGGAAGTGGCAGAGTGCAACAGAAATCCCCAGCATAAACCCAAGGTCAAGAATCGGTAGGAAGGCAATAAGGGTCAAAAGAAGGAAGTTCAGGCTTTGAGGGAAAATAATTCGAAACACACAAGAGAGAAATAAGCAATTCTAGTTCGGCAATCAAGAGAGGCAGACAAATCAAGTTGGAAGAGAAGAAATGACAAGAGAAACACAAGAGCAAGCAAGGAAACAAGAAACACTTGAAGAACAAGTTGAAGTTATAGATAAGATTTTTACTCTAGCTTCTTAGTTTTCTTTTAGCAGGTGTAATAAGAAGATCGGTAAGTTGTGGTAGTAGCAACAACATCAACAGCAGTGAGATCACAGTCCTTGGTAGTCCCAGCTACCAGACCTTCTAGAACTACACTGACATGATTCCTTTATAGCGAAGGATATGTAGGAAGCATTTGAAGCAAGGTTCGGTCAAAATCTTTCAAAAAATGCTTCTTATGGAGTTTTCAAATGGGCAAAAATCCCTTATATTGCTCACTTTATCTTTGTACGAAAACTCTTCGTGTTTCCGGACAAAGAGGGGCATCTGTAAGCACGTAATTTTTGCCCTATGAGAATTACTCCCAAAAATTACAAAATAAAATATTTTTTTAGTTTGTTTGCAATTGTTGTGAATTTAGAGTCATTTTTTATATATATATATATATATATATATATATATATATATATATATATATATATATATATATATATATATATATATATATATCGCATTTGCATTTAGGATTTAATTCTACAATTAGGAGTAATTAATTTTATCTTACAAAATGAAAATAACAAAAATAGGCATCTTTTGCATTTTAGCCTTTAATGTCCAAATTGTGTGATTGTATTTTAATTACCATTTAAATTTAGGTGACAATTATTATTATGAGTTAATTAGTATTTCAAGACAATTTTAGTTTTTATAAATTAATCTTAGTATTTTGGGCTTTATTAATTAGGAAGTTGAATAATGGAGAAGAACAAAATAAAAAAAAATTGGATTGGGCCATCTTGCAAATTAAGTTACAGGTCAAATCCTAAGGACCATTACCCAACCCAAAACCCCTTGGCCCAAAAAGAAAATTTCAGATTTTTTAGCCAAAAATAATCATAATCACATAACATAGAGTAGTGGAGGGCAAGGAAATCAAGGAAGAAAACAAGGAGAGAAAAAAATGGATTAGTGGGTTTTCTTTAAATTAAAAAAAATATTTTCTTTTTAATAAAAAAATTTGAAAATTTTCGAAATTCTTGCCTATAAATAGAAGAGAAGATTTACGAAAAAGGAGGTGGGAAAAAGAGAGGAACAAATAGGAAGAGAAGAAAAAATAAGGAAAAAAAAGAGTAGTATACACTCGATATACACTTTGGATACAAAAGTATACACGGACAAAAATTCAATTTTTGAGAGTTTCTTTTGAGAATTGAAAAGAGTTCAAAGCTAGAAAGACAAAACAAAGAGAAAATCTGGAATATATTTTTTTTTCTATTTTTTACTGGTTTTTGTTTCTCTCCGTATTGCTGGGGTTTTCGGGATTAAGGTGTTGAAGCTACTGCTGGATGTTACTGTTGTTGTTGCTGTATTTTTCACCGCCCTGTTGATTTGCCATCTTCCCATTCCTTTCAATACCAGGTACACATCCCTGTTCGAAGCTATGTAACTTTGAAGCTTGATGAAATGAAGACTCAGAAATTTGTTTAAAAGCATTTTATTATCTCTCCATTTTTCTTTTCTAATTAGTTGTTTAGTATTAATTTAGATTTGTAATTCATTAGGATAGCATTGTATGTATAAGTGAAAACTCGAACAAAACAATGTAATAAGTAGTAAATAGTAGTAATATAGTTATAGTAGCTAAATCACCTAGTTTAATAGGTTAAAATCATGAAACAAGGTTAATTAATCCTAACATGAATTAGTCCTTGAGAAAAAAGTAAAAATAGTCTTGTCAATTAAGTTTTCTGCAAGTTCGACTTTCATGATTCAGATTCAATATTGTTAGTTTTTGTATAGAATTTATCTCTTAATAAATAAAATATAGTTCGAATTCATTTCTCTTTTGTTTCTGATTTTCTACTTTTATCATGAGTTCTCATTTTTTTTCATTACTACTGCTTCGTCTCTGGTCTGGGCCTGATGTGTGACTTAGGCCTGGAATATGTTAATTGGGCTATCGAACGAAAGCCCAAATCAGGTCTGGGTCACTAAGACCCAGATAGATGTAATAATCTGTTAACTACTAATCCAGAAGTCCAGGCCCAATAACAATAGAAACAGCAAAGGCCTGGACTCACTTCTGGAAATATATATATATAGTTAAATTGATTAAGGGGAAAAAACATTGATAGAAAATATAGTGACACTATAAGTATGGACTTTAAAAGATACACGGGACGAGCCTCACATAATAGCAAAAATAGCGGGGCCCCCTTTTAAGTAATTGATAAAATATATAATAGATTCGGGAAGGTTAATAGCGAATTCCATAACCTCTCCCAAAAGATTTAAAGCCGTTAGACACTTATTAGGCACGATTTAATAAATATACATTCCTTAATACGAGTGTGCACTTGGTGCAACTCAAATCATAAATCCGGGCGAAGCCGAAATGTATTAAAAATCACAGGCATACTGGTTGTGGTGTGACTCGAAATACGTTTTTGCAACGTCACAATTCTTTAAAATTATTAATATTGGAAACACATACATATTGTTAAAAAGCATATAACAAGTCACGTAAAATTGAGAACGACGGTTGAGCGACCGTGCTGAAACCACGGAATCTGGGAGTGCCTAACACCTTCTCCCGGGTTAACAGAATTCCTTATCCAGGTTTCTGTTTCGTGGACTGTAATACAGAGTCAACTTTCCTCGGATTCGGGATTAACCGGTGACTTGGGACACCATTATCTTCCCAAGTGGCGACTCTGAAAATTAAATAAAATCCCGGACCGATTGTCCTTTATTTGGAAAAACTCCTTCCTCTTTGTTATTATATCCTTCTCGGGTATTTGAACATTGAGGTATACCCAACGTATCTTTTAAAAAGGGACCGTAAAGGGGTAGTAAAAAGGGAGGTGTGATAGATACGATGGGAGTGTGCGTGTCTCGGTAGGAAAGAGATCACCGGAGTATAGCACAAGATCACCTTTTCTTGATGCCATAGGGTCGACCTGTGAAAAAGGTAAAGCCAATGGGAACCAAAAAATGGTGGGTAGCACATTGGGCAGAAGACGATTCAAATAGCGAAGGCTCACCTAGCTGAAGGAAGGAGGTGAGATAGGCAAGAGGTAGATTGCTTCCAAGCCGGCCCGGCCGTGAGGAATCAAGAGATCTTTGCCGGTGCTGACTTAGATCTCGGGTGATGGAATAAGGCAGCCAGAAGCAACGAGCAGTCACTGTCGAAGCTTGGTTCTAGCCAATAGGCTAGCACTAAGCTTGGCTACAGCGAAGCGCTTACCAAGCGCGAAAGAAAGGGCCTTCGCCACTTGAGCCGTATAGGGGGAACTCGCACGTGCGGTTCTTGGGGGGAGAGCTAGTAGGAGCCATCCCATCCCAATAGCGTATATTTGGAGCTCAATATGAAATCCTATTTTCTTGCAAGATCCGTTCGGATAAGGGAAAACTACAGAGATTGCTTCGAAATAAGATCCTTGCATTGACCCTTTCCTGAACAAGAACCGGGGAAGGATGAGAGGAAAAGGGGATCAAAATGTCCCATCCATAAAGTGAGGGCTTTCCATTCTTCCTCCCCCCCTCACTCCCCCATTTTCAATAAATAAGCCCCGCGTGCCCCTCTCTGATAAGGAAGTAAACGAAATAATCTCAATTTTACGACAAATCTGGTCCGATAGCTATTCTCCACTAACCACAAGGATATAGGGACTCTTTATTTCATCTTTGGTACCATTGATGGAGTGATGGGCACATGCTTCTCAGTACTGATTCGTATGGAATTAGCACGACCCGGCGATCAAATTCTTGGTGGGAATCATCAACTTTATAATGTTTTAACAATGACTCACGCTTTTTTAATTATCTTTTTATGGTTATGCCGGCGATGATAGGTGGATCTGGTAATTGGTCTGTTCCGATTTTGATAGGTGCGCCTGACATGGCATTTCCACGATTAAATAATATTTCATTCTGGTTGTTGCCTCCAAGTCTCTTGCTCCTATTAAGCTCAGCCTTAGTAGAAGTGGGTAACGGCACTGGGTGGACGGTCTATCCGCCCTTAAGTGTTATTACCAGCCATTCTGGAGGAGCAGTTGATTTAGCAATTTCTAGTCTTCATCTATCTGGTGTTTCATCCATTTTAGGTTTTATTAATTTTATAACAACTATCTTCAACATGCATGGACCTGGAATGACTATGCATAGATCACCTCTATTTGTGTGATCCGTTCTAGTGAAAACATTCCCACTTTTATTATTACTTCCGATACTGGCAGGGGCAATTACCATGTTATTAACCGATCAAAACTTTAATACATCCTTTTCTAATTCCGCTGGAGGGGGAGACCTCATTTTATACCAGCATCTCTTTTGGTTCTTCGGTCATCCAGAGGTGAATATTCACATTTTGCCTGGATCCGGTATCATAAGTCATATCGTTTCTACTTTTTCGGGAAAACTGATTTCGGGTATCTAGGCATGGTTTATGCCATGATCAGTATAGGTATTCTTGGATTTCTTGTTTGGGCTCATCATATGTTTACTGTGGGCTTAGACGTTGATACCCGTGCCTACTTCACCGCAGCTACCATGATCATAGATGTCCCCACTGGAATCAAAATATTTAGTTGGATCGCTACCATGTGGGGGGGGGGTTCAATACAATACAAAACACCCATGTTATTTGCTGTAGGGTTCATCTTTTTGTTCACCATAGGAGGACTCATTGCAATAGTTCTTGCTAATTATGGGCTAGACATTGCTCTCACATAATACTTATTATGTGGTTGCACATTTCCATTATGTACTTTCAATGGGAGCCATTTTTGCTTTATTAGCAGGATTTCACTATTGGGTAGGTAAACTCTTTGGTCGGACATATCGTGAAACTTTAGGTCAAATCCATTTTTGGATCACTTTTGTCGGGGTTAATATGACCTTTTTTCCTATGCATTTCTTAGGGCTTTCGGGTATGCCGCATTGCACTCATGATTATGCAGATGCTTACGCTGGATGGAATGCCTTTAGCAGTTTTGGCTCTTATATATCCGTAGTTGAGATTTGTCGTTTCTTCGTGGTCGTAACAATCACTTCAAGCAGTGGAAAGAACAAAAGATGTGCTCCAAGTCCTTGGGTTGTTGAACAGAATCCAACCACACCGGAATGGATGGTACAAAGTCCTCCCTCTTTTCATACTTTTGGAGAACTTCCAGCTATCAAGGAGACGAAAAGCTATGTGAAGTAAAAGAAGAAAAGGTCTCCGATTGCTACTAAGTACCTAACATAACTTTTCAAAATGAGGGTTAAAAAGAAACTTGTGTAGGTCGGGGTTGAGAATTGAAGGGTTGCGCCCTACCCCGTAGGCGTAAGCCTCTCTATGAGAACTAACACTTTCTAACTCTCTATGAGGAGTGAAAGCCACTTAACTCTAAGGAGAGGAGCTCCGCCCCTACTTCAATTAAACGTCGCCCCCCTTTTTCCTTCTAAAGCCCCTCGCTCCACTCATGTTTGAACTTCTAATCAGACTGGCTAAACTTTCCACGACATAGATCAAAGGGTCATTCATTAGCCCTACTAGTTAAATACAGGAAAAAGAGGGATGGATTTCGACCTTGCTTTTTTAAGTCTCAGGCTAGCTTTTGACTTATATGGCACTTAGGCTTATCTTATCAAACAAGTGCGCCAAAAGTGGGGGATGGTATCATATTCTCTTATAAGAGAGGCATGCCTGCTTTTAGCTCGTAGTTTCACTCTTTCTTTTGCCTTACCTTCTATTATATTATTAAAGGGCGAATGGGGGCATGTGCAATAGTTTTCTTACTTTCTCCCGATCCCTTGAATGCATATAATTTGAGAGATAAGAGGAAAGCCCTTTCTCGAATTCGAAGATGTAACACAAATAAAGACTCTCTTCGCCGGGATGTCAGCATGTTAGGCACCTCTAAGGTTTTTCATATTCGGTGGAAGGCAGGCTGAAACTCTACCCCAACTAAGTGAAACTAAGGGTTTGAAAGAGTTCACGATCTGATCTATTAGGTGTTAACCATCGGAGGACGGCTAAGAATTTCCATTAAAAGGAGTGATGGGGTCGTTTTTCACGCAAGAATAGAACGATCTAAAGGAGTTGAGCAACCTAGACAGATGGCCATATTTTTTTTGATGAATGTGGTATGGAGGATCGCTTTATTTGGAAAAGAGGTCAATATTAGGGGAGACCATTCGAATGGTTGAATTGATGACTTCGCTTCGATCTCTTCGACTAAACCTAAAGGAGACTTCGATCAATCAACTTTAGCTTCTGAAGAAGGAATCATGTCACTTGGAATTTCGGAAAGTGAATCCTCTCTTTCACATCCTGGCCTTGGTAGAACTTGTCTTTGATTGGGATTTCGATTGAAAAGATGTTAAGCCGCTTCCTCATGTGCCTACGTAGCCGAGGCAATCTCGATTGAAGACAATTTAACATTTTCCTAATCAATCTTCTTTATAGAAATAGCACTCGATCAAAGGTGAGCATAAGCAAGTTCAGAGTGGTAGAAACCTCTGTAGTCGATCGATGGGAACCTCGAAGCTCTCTAGGGCAGGAGAAAACTCATATTAAGCACTGCCCCAACATCAACTAGTACAAGGAGGAGGCACGATAGCGAAGATCAATCCATCTCAATCTACAAAAAGCATTGCCTTGGGCATGCAACCCAAAAAGATAGAAAGACCACTCGCTCGAAGAAAACACTTTTAGAGCCTGGTACCAGCCAAGCCCCTTTGACTCGGAAACAAGAGTCGGTTATGGAATAGCCTTTTAGTCGGCTTTCTCGTTCTTAAGGACTTTCTGGCCGGTAGGCTTTATAGCGGACCTGCTTGCTGACAGCTAGGATATTACATATATAGTTGTGCTTGCCTTCACTTAGAAACTCTATGCCCCCTATTAGAGTTAGGCATGCTCTCGATACTAGATTCACTCGTTCTTGTCTCCAGCGATTAACCTATTCCTGAGCAGTCTGGTGATTAGACTATCACGCACTACTCGAAGCCTTCGTAAACTCATTGTCGGTTTCTATCGTAGTGGAGGTTGCTGTGAGGAGATCCTTGTGCCAGTGAAGATTCCTTCCAACGATCGGGAAATAAAAAATACAAAAAACATTGCTATATTTCCAAAACTCCGGATAGGCGAAATGATCTATGTCCATCCCGAACATCATTTTAATCCACATCGGATAATTTAGGCTTTCTCTACTGGGAGTCATCAAAGGAGGAATGGGCATACGCTGGTTCGATAAACCAAGGGAAAACAACCACCGCTTGGTTTTGACACTCAATCGACCCGCCCAGAAAAAGAAGATTGATGCAAAGGTTAGATTTCACCACCTCTATCTACCCAACTAGTACTATTTGATCTGAAAAAATCCAACCTGGAAACTTTATCTCCCCTAGAAAACCCTCTATCCCCAAGCCCATTTACTAGGTTGGGCAAGCTTTGATGCCCCTACTCCCAAGAAATTGCTGGTCGCGATCGTGGAACTATCGCTCGAGAAGTAAGAAGCTGATTCTTATTTGGTCATAAGGATAATAGTTCTTCTTTAGTCAGGGGCGGCCGGATTGGAGCTCACCCGTGATTAGTAATGGAACAACAAGAAGAGGAGTAGGGGAGACAAGGTTAGGCGCTGGGTAGTGCAACGCATCTATTTTGGGTACAGAGGCGACGAGGGGTGCTAACCCGGCCACCTAACCCAGCAGGTCAGGGGCAGGTCGGCCATAGGTTCGAATCCTGCCACATTTGTTATGGATCATCTTGTGGTTACCGAATGATGGGAATAACAAAGTAGAAATTTGGAAATGAGCACAAAATGTCAATATATGAATTGTTTCATTATTCATTATTTACGGGTCTTTTCGTTGCATTCACTTACAACAAGAAAGACCCACCAGTGTTTGGTGGAGCACTTGCATTTTGGTGTATTCTTCTTTCTTTCCATGGTGTTTCGTTCAGTCATATTCCTAATAACATATCCAATTACAACGTATTAACCGCTAATACACCTTTCTTTTCTCGAATTTCAGGGACATGGTCTAATCATGAGGGTAGTATTTTATCATGGTGTCAGATCCTAAGTTTTTATGGATTCCTTCTTTGTTACCAGGGTCGACCCTTAAGCCATAATGTCTAAAAACGAGGAGGCCATAGAGAAACATTTTTTTATTCCTTTGTTTCAAACTTCTACGAACCCTTGTTGATTCTCGACTTCGTTCACGAACGAACCAGACATTTCACAGGCCAGCCCTTTTTTATGCGCCGCATTACCCTGAAAGGAAAATAAGCTTTGCTCCTCTGGGCGCTAGGCGCTCCTGTGGTTCGCGAGAAGGAAAAAGGATGTTGCATCTGGCACGAGATGATAAAGAGAGAGTTTCGTCTATCGATGAATAGCGGATTGACGGAGCTCTTGGCATTGCTTTGTTTTTCTCTCCTTTCCTAGCAGCGACTTCCGACCGTTTTGTTCGAAATTTCTTTGTTTGTACTGAACCGCTTGCAGAATCAAGTCCTGTTCCACAATATCCTATATCAGCTATACATCCTCCTTGCATTTATGCTGGAGACGTTTCAGTGCTATGGGCTTTGGCTTATGTAGATCAAAAATGATGAATGGGATTGTGGCACTCCACTCGCCGCCAATGCGGAAAGAGCCGTCGAAATGAATGGAACACTGTTTCGCTCTGTTGGATACGTCGGATCCCACATAACAAATGAGCTTTTTACCCTCAAATTCAAACATGTGGGCACAAAATGCTATTCTGCTTTATTGTTACGCAGAATTAGAAGCCTTTATATGCTGCTTCGGTGGCGTTTTCTCGCCTTCTCTTCGCTCTGGACAGGAGCGCTAGTCGACACGGGGAGGGAGTAGGCGAAGTGTGTTGTTTGTAATGGAAAGAAAGATACCACTACTTCGCCTCTTTGTTGGACCGCCGGCACGAATACAGGGGTCTCTGACCTGGACCAGGAACCAATTCGAATTTGGATCTTGACATATCGGTGGTTTTTAACCATAGGCATTTTGCCAGGAAGTTGGTTGGCTTATCATGAATTAGGGTGGGGTGGCTGGTGGTTTCGGGATCCCATAGAAAATGCTTCTTTTATGCCTCGAGTATTAGCCACAGCTCGTATTCATTCAGTAATTCTACCCCTTCTTCATTCTTGGACCTCGTTTCTTAATATTGTTACTTTTCCATGTTGTGTCTTAGGAACCTTTTTAGTGCGGTCCGGATGGCTAGCTCCCGTTCATACTTTTGTGACAGATGATACACAAGGAATATTTTTATGGCGGTTCTTCATTCTAATAACCGGCATATCTATGATTCTTTTCTCCCAGATGAAGCAGCAGGCATCGGTTTGTAGAACATATAAAAAGGAGATGGTTGTGGCGCGAAGTACTCTTGTGCACCTACGTCATTCGGCTCGCGCGGAATCCCGCCCCCTTATGTTATTGAAGAATTAAGCTTATTGCTGAGCTGGTTATTCAAAGCGAGCAATTGGCTGTCGGATTCCGTCCCGCAACTAGAAGAATATTGCTTCGGGGTCACTGTGGTGTCGCTGAATATAGAGCAGTCTGCCCTTACAGCCTTTGATCAGTAAATTATTTATAACTTCGCAAGATGGTCAAGGTAGCTTGCTTCCAAGCCACTGCACTAGATGGGAATGTAGTCGTAGTAGTCGGCCCAGAATGTCTCTCTTCTTTACTAAAATACTATTTCAGATGAATGGGGAATTACATTGCTCTTTGATCTGCAGAACAAGGCTTATGAGCTATCTTTTTTATGCAAGAGATCTCTCCATACCAAGAAACCGAATCACAATGGATTGAAGCCCTCCTTTTCGTTTCAATTAGTGAGATTTTATCTCTTACTTGGGAAATTATGGTCAAGCCCTCCCTTTATTCCTCGGAATCGAGCAGGCAACAAGAATTAGAATCAACCTATATAACATTTATTATCATGTAGTCGGCATTATAGAAGCAAAGCTTCCCGGTCGCCTGCCTCCTTGTGTGGAAATGCTTTGCATGATCTCCAGCTCTTTCCCACCAGCTCGTTCTTTACTAGGCATCTAGGCGAACCCGCCAGGTTAGTTAACACAACGTAAAGAAAGCTCATTAGGTCAAAACTAGGGGAGTGCTTACTAATAGTGAAAGGTTAACATCTCTCAGCCCTTATTAGTAGTAGCATACATCAGGTAACTTCGTGCTGTAAAACGACTGATTGGTAATGAAAGGCAATGTAGTAATAAAGCGCAACTCTATTAGACCTTTATCTGGAAAAAGATGGATGAAAGGCGAGAAAGAAAGGTTGCCTACTACTAATAAGGGCGGGTAAGAAAGAAAGGTGAGGTGACTAGCTTAGTAACTTTATTCAATCTAAAAGGTAGGCTCAGTGCCCTATCCGCCATTAAGTGAAGGGGTACATCCAACAAAGATGGCAGCGGAACAGACGGGAGCACGAACGAGGTAGCTTATGCTTTTTTTCATCCTCACTACCTTGTTTATAGTAAAATCTAGAGAATATGAACTTCTCACATTCTTCTTTTTGGTACATTGTTATGAGCAGCTCTGGTGCTCGATCTTGGGTCTGAGGTATGGGTCAAATCATGAAAAAGAAGGTTCGGTGGTTGTATAATTCCCAAGCGGAAGGTCGTATACTTTAAAAGTTGATGGAGTGATCAAGCGGCCCTTCTTGCGCCAACATACATCCAATGGCATCGAGTGATGCGTCAGTATGAACAGGGAACTCCTTATTCCAATCCGGAAACCAAAGGATTTGGGATGACAGCAAACACTCATCTACATGCTTAAAGGCTTAATCATGTTCCGGTTCCCAAGCGTTATACGTTTCATCTGAGATGATTCCATTTTGGGATTCCACACTTCGTAAAGTCTTTTTTGATGCGTCTGTAAAAGCATATGTGTCCCAGGTTAAGCAACCCTATTAGCAATGCCAACATCATGGTGAGGGTTGGCTGTCTGAGGACAGGTTAAGGCAGGGCTTGCTGGGCTTGCTTCTCATGAGATTGGTGAGGGAATCATAAAGGGTCTAAAAAATTGGGCGGGTGGGCTTTTGGGCACACGAAAAAATGGAAGTGGGTGGAGGGTGCTTCTCAGCTAGAGTTGGGGGTGGGGTCGCTATAGTGGCTAGGGTGAGTCTTCCTACACGGCTGGATGCCCGGTTCTAGACAAAGCAACAGGGGTTACCACCATATACTTTCCCTTTAGACTTGAAGTTCTTCATAGGCTGGCAGGGTAGAATTTCTTCTCTCGAAAAGAGACAGACCAGATATGACAGAGGAAGGTATTCGGTTCAAAAAAGATATGGTAGTCAGAACAGCTTCAGTCCAAAATTGACAACAGGACAGAAGCAAGCTACAAGCCTTAGCAACCGATTTCTTGCGGACCTTATGTAAAAAAAAGCAGTGAAGAAAACAAGACACTAAGTTGTTGCGCTAACTCGCTAGCGCTAGCGCACTACGGCTTTTCAGCCTACTGCATGTCCCTTCATTCCCCCCGCCTTACACGGACTTAAAAGAGTACCTAAGGCGGATTAGTGGTTTATTTTCAAAAGGGATTTTATTTACCGTAGCTTTTAGACAGCTAACAACTAAGCCAATAATCATACAGCTATTAAAATAAAGTCGGTCACTACTAAGACAGCTCACAAAAGTCATTTCAGGTTCTAGGGCTAAAGATTCTCTTAGGAGAATCCCTTCGCTACATTTGACTTAAAGGCACCTACGAACTCACTCATAAGGAAACTCATCAAGTTGGTCTTTCGAGTCTTTCAAGTATTGGCGAAGCTTTAATTAAAGACCTTTCAGTGCCCTTTTGTTTGGTCCCGTGGGTACCTTCTCCGCACTTACAAGTAAAAATTTCAAGTAGATAAGTTCATAAAAGAAGAAATGGGAAGTAGTACTACCATTACGCACTATTATTTTAATCCGAAAGTCAATTATTCCCAGCTTTGATATGAAGGTATGGGCGAGATCAAAAGGGAGTATGTTAGTCAAATAGAGGGCTCTTACGGGGGTGTAGTCCACGGCTTTAGCCTTAAGCTAGGTTGGGCTGTAGTTCTTGTATTGGGCAAACCCAAGCGTTAAATAGCGTCGTTTAGTGGCGTGCAAGGAGTAGTCGTCTTGTTGCTAGTAGGTGCGACAATGTGAGTTGACAACAACACACCGCGGTATGTGTGAGTCAAGATTTTGCTTAGTGATCCGAAGGAGCAATTTGAATTACTGCAGACTGGTTTCCTCCCATATACCCCCGCTAATGCGTATTTCCTACCATTGAATAAAATAGAGAAAACTGCTAATCCCTCCCACGTCGTAAACAGATGCCCTACCTGATCCATTTCAAATCCAGCCGAAGGTCTTCAAGCCTTGTTACGGACTAAAGTCCTAAAGAAAAGCGACCCAAATCCCTCCCCAGCCCAAGTCAATGGTGTTCCCGCCCTTTTTTTATGGGCAGAGTCAAGTTCGTTAAGGTCAGCAAGTCAGCCCCGCATCGTATCGATAGCAATTCAGATCACCTCGCCAAGCCTGCCTAACCTAATTGTGTGTGAGCAATCAATCATGACAAGTCGACCGATCCATAATGAAAGCACCTGTAGATAGAAGCCGTTTGTCGACCAGTGGACTCATCCTTAATGCCGTTTAGGCTCTCTAGTTAAGTCGGTTATCCGACGCCTTTCATTCCCATGCCCGAGATGGCCTTATGGTCAACTTCTATTCTGCTTGTTGGAAGGTTCGTCCGGATCTCTTCCCGGGTCAACCCACTCAATATCCGAGAGAGGGTAGGCTTTTGGCGGCTGCAGAGACGGCGGATAAAGCTGCGGATGATACGTACTTGGAAATAAGCAGATCATAGATAATTTTTTTCATGCCTCGACTCTCTCTCGGTTCGTTCGGAAATCATGGTAGTCTTTTCATGGAGATTATTGAGAATAGAAATGTGCCTGGTGTTAAGAACAACGACAAAACAGCCTTCTGTCTGTTGCCATGGAATGTATAGGTAGTGATTGTGTTATGCTAGGAGAGCCCGTTCCGCGCTCTCTATCCCCTTTTTTAGGGGTCCCCGTGAACCGCTTTTTAGTATTCATGTTTGCCTTATTTCTTCCTTCCCTTCCACACGGAGGGATCATGGGGTTCTCCCAACATACATATTCAGGGGTGCAACTGTTTAGTATGCAAGGATCGGAACGGGCGGATCCCAGGTCGAATTCCTGATCTATTCGTTTCAGCCTTAGAGGATTGAGCTTTTTGAGAGCACCGCACTGCGATTGAATGGCAGATTTCAATGATGAAGAGAAAAGTATAGTTCTATTTTCATTTGAAAGGGGAATGGATGTCTTATTGAGAGTGATTACGGAAGAACCTTTTCATAGAGGAGAGCGATAGGCTGGTTTGAAGGGCAAGCTTGAAAATAAATGGAGAGGTCATTCCTTCATAGTAGAAAAAGCGCTCACTCACTCGTATCAGAAAAGGCTGGTGGGGGGCTCTCTATCCTTAAGATAAGATTTTTTATTCTTAAAAGCCTTCTTTCATAGATAATCAGTAGTATTCCTCTCGCTAGCTATTCTAAGTAAGAGGGGGAGGACTTGATGTGATAACTATTAGACCTCCAACCCCGAGAGACTCTACAATCATTATGAGTGGATAACCCTTTTCCTTCCCTTCTATAGAGAGGTTGCCTCTTTCTTCATGGGTAGTTCACTCACTCCCAGTGCCTACCATTCCTATATACCTTTGAAAATAGAGAGGTAGTCGCAGCAGGAGAAGCACCCCTAAACCTCTGAGATCACTCGACCCCGACCGGTCAATCTCCTGTCATTGCTATCTCGTGCGCGAAGGGTTGATCATGCTTCCCAAAAGTCACGAATTTTTTAGGTCATTAGTCAAAAGCTCCCTGGACATCGAAATAGGGGTGACTTCACATTGTTTCCTGACACGCCTATCTTTGTTATAGGGAAATCCTCTCCCCGTTCAGGCGGATGCCGCACCTTGCGCTTGTGAATGAGTGTGATATGTACCTCTTTGCTCACCACGTGACTGTGTACCCCGACAATGGAAGCTGCATGTCTTCGCCCACTACCAGTTCATTGTGGAATCCATTGAATACGTTGGTAAAGCACGAGATTACAGCCAAAAAGCGGAGGTTTCCGCTAGGTGAAGAGCTCACAAAATATACGAACTCTCTATGGGCAAGAAGCAAGGGCACAGCTGCTGCGCGAAAGCCGGTCTTACATTCTATTATATTAGTAAAGGGCCTTTAGACTTGACTAATAAGATATATAGGGCTTTTCCTTTTACTAGTAAGAGGCAAAGATAATCAGCTTTTAGTCATCTATCTCGCAACCTACTCCTTTTGCAAAAAGGCTTTGGGGATAAGATCAGACTCGAGAAATAGTCTACTTCAAGGCTGCAGGGAGGACTACGCCCTACAGGGGGCATCACTATTTATCATGTCAAGATGGAATTCCGGTTTGTTTTTGAAGGTGATCAAAAAGATTCAACGAAAACCGGGCATACATTCGAGAGAGAGAAGGATTAGTTTGTGTCTGGGTCAAAGGGACGGGTGACCTGAACCCTCTTCCTCCGGTAAGAGATATCTAGCCTCTATTGTCTTGCTATAACCTAGTCTTACTCACTCTTACCTCCCTGCTTGTTTTCATTTCTTTCTTTTTTGAGAATACCTGCCCTGATGCCTCTGCTCTCGTTCGGGCCCCGGGAATCCCTTGCTTTTGGCTAAGGTCTTTATTTACTTTTTTTCATTCCCTCCATCAAAACTACAAACTAACAAACACTACTAGAACCACACGACAACAATACCATAACAAATATACTTACCGACAAGAGAGAGTGAGACTGACCTACCTAAGAGAGGAGATCGCAAGAGTGACTCCCTCCTATCACTTGAAGGCCGGAAGAAAAAATTTTCCCACGGCCTTATTTACCAAGCTCAGGACTAGAGGAGCATTTTCGGAATTTGAGGTATCGCTTGTAATGTAATAAGGATGAACACTCATTAATATAGTAATGTCCCTAGCTTGCGCCCTATTTGAGACAAAGGTAGGTTTGGAACCCTGTCCTATCACCTTTATCAAATCCCTAGCTCTCTTCCTTAGTGCAACTGCCCTATTTTTACCATGGGAATATCTATCTTTCTTTTTTCTTTCATATCTGTAGTTTAGGATAGAAAATCAGACGGTCTCGTATATGAAGAAAGAGATTGTTGACGTTAGTAGACTAATCTATTCATTGGTAGGGCATTTCTTCCTGTGACCGCCTTTCCTACCAAAAAGCTAACCCAACAAAATCCGGGTTTTTTCTAGACTAGACCTTCGGGATTTTTTTAGGGTTCATACATGCATTGATCAAGTCGAAGAACCTGCTCCAGAGCAACTATTCCGCCTAGCCTATCTTCTTGCCCGCCCCCGGTTCTCTATGCTTGGTTCCACAATCAATCCCAGATCCATCTATTTGAGGGAGGTCAAATTCAGCGCTCTTCTAACTGCTTAGAAAGGTTCAAGAACCCCTTTACATCTAGGGCTGATTGAAGCCCTATTCTGTGTATAATCAGGAACAGGGCTATCAAATGGTCGACAGCGAAACCCATCAGGGTTAAAAAATAGTATACTATGCCCTCGATCGGCGATTGTTCAACGGACTACTTTTGTGATGTCTGTCACATGAAGAAGCTCAGCAAGCCTTGCAAGAAGTACATGCTTTACTGATAGGGGCATAGTAATAGTTGTTTGCTGGGTTGGTTTTGCTCTCTACCTTCTCACGGTGGGATAGAAACAAGAGAGGTCAACTGGAGTAGAAGTCAAAGGACGGGGCCGAGAATCCGTGATCGATCCGAAGAACCACTCCCAGATACGATTCAGCTCCCCCTTCGTACTACCATGATATTCTTGCCCGGCTTTTTTTCGGCTTAAGAAGGCTACGGTGAGAATGAGAATCACTTCGGAACTCTAGTGGAATGGGCGTTTTAGGTCCGGATCTAAAAGCTCTCCAACGTGTTGCGGAGCCTTCAGCCGTGAGAGGGCGGATGTAATTCAGCTCGAACGAAGTGAGAGGGGTAATAGACTATTACCTTTCAGTTCATGTGATGAACCAAACATCGTTAGGTCCCGAATTCTGCGAAGCACAAGATCTAGATCAAGATGTCCATTCTATCGTACGATATATCGATCCGGAGAACCTACTTTCAGTTTAAGTCATCCATTCTGCTCTTATCTAAAGTAATGCTAGGTTGCTTCACAAAGGTGCGCTTCGCTCGACCACATGATGAACATGTTTTAATCTAACTGCATGTCGAGCGCTTAAGCGGAGCTTGTGGTCACTCGTTCATCGCTTGTTCGAAAGCACTTCAGATTGGATTCAACACTACATATGATATTCCATTCCGACTACCCTTATGCCTTTTGCTGCTCCACAATGCTCTCTATGAAACGCAAGTGTGTGAATGAAGCCCGCATTCCCTCTCTTCTTTCCCATATCGCTAGGGGCCTTGCCTTTTAAATAAAAGGCTACATTCAATTCTGACAACGGGTAAAGCTACTACCCAGACCTACCTTTATGAAGGAATTGACCAAATAAGGAAGATTGTGACCCCAACAAAAAATGAATGGCATTTTTGGGGAATAGCCCACTTAAATAAACTAGATTGAAGAAAGGGAGGATATCCGAAAGGCTCAGAGAATGGGGATAAACTACTCAGGTTATCCTTATAACTAACCCACCTCGAGTTGATTATGAGAAACCCATTTACGCCTTTGAATGAGTGTTTTAGGATATGGGGCCAAACCCTCTTCTCTCTTTCGCCCATCTACCTCGGTTGTTTTGTCTTCTTCAGTTGGAACATAATCTAGCCTATAAGTTGCCTTGTGATTCACAAAGTTTCGTGACCCTTTGCTCTGTCTTCCGCAAGCCAAGTTCAGGGAAATGTCCCATCTCTATATGAGCAACGTAATGATTTGCATAGGATAAAAAGAAAGGGGCACCCTTTCTATAGCATTAACAAACTGGAACCCGGTTAGATTAAATCCTGCATTGTCATCCTTCACCTCGAAGAAAGCTGTCTCCTTATCAGCATCTCCATGGATAGTAAGAATTCCCCCATCTCTTGGCATCTGGATCTTTTGTCTTAACGAAGAAGGAAGAGCACCCAAAGGCATGGTTACATGTCCTACCTAGTAACAGATTCAAAGAAGCAGGGATATCTAGCACATGGAATTCAATATTCGCAATGCAACCACAGACCCTCACTCAACCCTCGACCGCTTCGTAGCCTCTTTCTAGGCTTCGATCGATCATTCTCTACTTCATAGAGGAGGGGGTTCACAACTAACAAGGAAGCGGGATTCAAAATAGAGGTAAATTCTAAATTGGACCGAGATGGCCTATACACCAATTGACCAGAACCATTCCTGAAGAAACGAAGATCGTTGAAACAAGACCCCCACTAAGACGTGTAAATGGCAGAAATTTTGTAGCAGTAGAATGAACCTCGGGCTTTACATGATAGCACCTCGCGGCTCCCTTTCAAGATGAACAATGCGGCTAAGCGTGCTTCTGGGGTGGATGTGCCAATGGATGGAGGCGGCTGCATGCTGCATCTAAGAGTTTAGTTCCATGAGACTGAATAACATGGCCTGAAATAAAGTAAACTCACTTTGCTTAACACAAGGCAGTAGAGAAGGACTTCTTTGTCACCCTCACCCGTCATCCAACATGGTTCGCACCATCATTATTTGACTCGCTTAGTCCATCGCTGCTTGGCTCTACTTCAACCACTACAACCTGACGGTTCCCTTGCAGCTAAAAGAATGAGATAGAACACATTTTCTGACATCAAGAGATGAAAGCAGTCATGCCGGCAACAAAGTCGACTATTCGTCTTCACTTCCTCAAGAGTGCTAAAAAGAGCCCCTGGGCACAGACCCTTCCCCTAGGGACTATACGCATTCGGTTATCTTTCAAAGAGCTTATTCGAGAACAACCTATTCTAAAAGCAACCTATTTGAATTGGAAAACTGCTTCTTTTAGGGATGACTATTCTGCAACAGAAAGGGGGGATTGGTTTGAATAGCCGTATTGACCAGGAGAGTCAGTATTACCGCAGATTTGACCCTATTGCAGGTTCCATACCATGAAAAAGATTTCAATGGGACCAGGAAGAAAACCCACTACTGGAACATGCTTTACTCTCGCTCCGCTCGTTCCCACCTGTCTTCTTCCCACTATAGTGAAAGATCTTTCACTTCACCATAGCAGGAACCTCGCTAACCTTAGAGCCTAGTTAGTGTAATCACAGGGGTCCCCTCCTGCTTTCCCGCCCACCGTAAACTCTAACTACCTTCAATATTATCAAGAATATTTAGACCTTATAACTCTCAATCAAACCTTTGATCTCACGCTAAATTTTACTATTAGGATTTCCTATATAGGCTTGGGCCCTCTTAATATGCTGTAACAGCTGTTGATTAGACTCTAAGTGGTTCAGATCGGCGAAGTAGGAATCAATACCTCTGCCAATATCGGCATCTTCTTCTATCTGAAG
This sequence comes from Nicotiana noctiflora, assembly GCA_032618575.1. NCBI lineage: Eukaryota > Viridiplantae > Streptophyta > Magnoliopsida > Solanales > Solanaceae > Nicotiana > Nicotiana noctiflora. Next base: position 265,840 of record JASVEL010002225.1, read on the forward strand.
GGGAAGGTTCCCTTGCTTATATAAAGAGAGAGTTTCTTCTATAAAGGTTTTTATCTTGCATTCGCAGAGGTTAAAGTGTTTTTCAATAGACCTCCACTCCTTAGACGAAATAAGATCTTTCCACACCTTTTTTTCCAAAGCTTCCCAAATCTTATTCTGTGAGACTTCGCCTTCGACCACCAAAGTTCCTTCCACGAGTGGATTCCCGGGAACCTGCGGTAGCCCCTCTTGCCCCACGTTCAACATGATTTGAACGACCTCTAAAAGGGTTCTACGACCTGTAGAAGTTTATTAAACATGATGGTTTGGTTCATTCTTTGACTGCTCTGCTCCCCCCAAACAAAAAGAGAGACTTTTTTAGATATATGTAGTTACTTTGTTGTTGACCAAGGAAAAACATGGGAATAATTGGACGTAATATTCTTTAACCTCTTATTTACGATAAAACTAGTTGGATGAAAACAACGCTCCTAAATGAAGCCTTTCTATTTTATATATATGATATATGATACCACCTACCACAAAGAATATAATTTATATCTTCAAATCGCAAAAAGTCTGGTTTGAAGTGAAGGAACCCACGTAGCGGTAACTAGATGGGAGGAATTCAAACCCTCCTAGGTCGAATTTCTGATCTATTCGTTTCAGCCTTAGAGGATTGAGCTTTTTGAGAGCACCGCACTGCGATTGAATGGCGGATTTCAATGATGAAGAGAAAAGTATAGTTCTCTTTTCATTTGAAAGGGGAATGGATGTCTTATTGAGAGTGATTACGGAAGAACCTTTTCATAGAGGAGAGCGATAGGCCGGTTTGAAGAGCAAGCTTGAAAATAAATGGAGAGGTCGTTCCTTCATAGCAGAAAAACGCTCACTCACTAGTATCTGAAAAGGCAGATGGGGGGCTCTCTATCCCTAAGATAAGATTTTTTTCAATCTTAAAAGCCTTCTTTCATAGATAATCAGCAGTATTCCTCTCGCTAGCTATTCTGAGTAAGAGGGGGAGGACTTGATGTGACTACTATTAGACCTCCAACCCCGAGAGACTCTACAATCATTATGAGTGGATAAACCTTTTCCTTCCCTTCTATGGAGAGGTTGCCCCTTTCTCCCCGGGTAGTTCACTCACTCCCAGTGCCTACCATTTCTATATACTTTTGAAAACAGAGAGGAAGTCGCAGTAGGAGAAGCAACCCTAAACCCTTGAGATCACTCGACCCCGACTGGTCAATCTCTTGTCATTGCTATCTCGTGCACGAAGGGTTGCTCATGCTTCCCAAAATTCATGCATTTTTAGGTCATTAGTCAACAGCTCACTGGACAACGAAATAGGGGTGACTTCACATTGTTTCCTGGCATGCCTATCTTTGTTTTAGGGAAATCCTCTCCGCATTCAGGCGGATGCCGCACCTTGCGCTTGTGAATGAGTGTGATATGTACCTCTTTGCTCAGCACGTGACTGTGTACCCTGACAATGGAAGCTGCATGTCTTCGCCCACTCCCAGTTCATGGTGGAATCCATTGAATGCATTGGTAAAGCACGGGATTACAGCCGAAAAGCGGAGGTTTCCGTTAGGTGAAGAGCTCACAAAATATCCGAACTCGCTATGGGTAAGAAGCAAGGGCACAGCTGCTGCGCGAAAGCCGGTCTTACCTTCTATTATATGAGTAAAGGGCCTTTAGGCTTGACTAATAAGATATATAGGGCTTTTCCTTTTACTAGTAAGAGGCAAAGATAATCAACTTTTAGTCATCTATCTCGCTACCTACTCCTTTTGCAAAAAGGCTTTATGGATAAGATCAGACGAGAAATAGTCTACTTCAAGGCTGCAGGGAGGACTACGCCCTACAGAGGGGCATCACTATTTATCATGTCAAGATGGAATTCCGGTTTGTTTTTTAAGGTGATAAAAAAGATTCGACGAAAACCGGGCATACATTCGAGAGAGAGAAGGATTAGTTCGTGTCCGGGTCAAAGGGATGGGTGACATGAACCTCTTCCTCCGGTTAGAGCTATCTAACCTATGTTGTCTTGCTATAACCTAGTCTTACTCGCTCTTACCTCCCTGCTTGTTTTTATTTCGTTCTTTTTTGAGAATACCTGCCCTGCTGCCTCTGCTCCGTTCGGGCCCCAGAAATCCATTGCTTTTGGCTAAGGTCTTTATTTACCTTTTATCATTCCCTCACTCAAAACTACAAATTAACAAACACTACTAGAACGGCACGATAGCAATACCATAACAAATATACTTACCGACAAGAGAGAGTGAGACTGACCTACCTAAGAGAGAGAGAACGTAAGAGTGACTCCCCCCTATCACTTAAAGGCCGGAAGAAAAAAATTTCCCACGGCCTTATTTACCAAGCTCGGGACTAGAGGAGCATTTTTGGAATTTGAGGTATCGCTTGTAATGTAGTAAGGATGAACTCTCATTCATATAGTAATGTCCCTAGCTTTCGTGCCCTATTTGAGACTAAGGTAGGTTTGGAACCCTGTCCTATCACCTTTATCAAATCCTAAGCTCTCTTCCTTAGTGCAACTGCCCTATTCTTACCATGGGAATATCTATCTTTCTTTTTTCTTTCATATCTATAGTTTAGGATAGAAAAGCAGACGGTCTCGTATATGAATAAAGAGATTGTTGACGTTAGTAGACTAATCTATTCATTGGTAGGGCATTTCTTCCTGTGACCGTATTTCCTACCAAAAAGCTAACCCAACAAAATTCGGGTTTTTTCTACACTAGACCTTCGGGATTTTTTTAGGGTTCATACATGCATTGATCCAGTCGAAGAACCTGCTCCAAAGCAACTACTCCGCGTAGCCTATCTTCCTGCCCTCCCCCGGTTCTCTATGCTCGGTTCCACAATCAATCCCAGATCCATCTATTTGAGGGAGGTCCAATTCTGCGCTATTCTAACTGCTTAGAAATGTTCAATAACCCCTTTACATCTAGGGCTCATGGAAGCCCTATTCTGTGTATATTCAGGAACAGGGCTATCAAATGGTCGACTGCGAAACCCATCAGGGTTCAAAAATAGTATACTATGCCCTCGATCGGAGAATCGTTCAACGGACTGCTTTTGCGATGTCTGTCACATGAAGAAGCTCAGCAAGCCCTGCAAGAAGTACATGCTTTACTAATAGGGGCATAGTAATAGTTGTTTGATGGGTTGGTTTTGCTCTCTACCTTCTCACGGTTGGATGGAAACAAGAGAGGTCAACTGGAGTGGAAGCCAAAGGACGGGGCCGAGAATCTGTGATCGATCCGAAGAACCACTCCCAGATACGATTTTGCTCCCCCTTCGTACTACCATGAGATTCTTGCCCGGCTTTTTTTTGGCTTAAGAAGGCTACTGTGAGAATGATAATCACTTTGGAACTCTAGTGGAATGGGCGTTTTAGGTCCGGATCTAAAAGCTCTCCAACGTGTTGCGGAGTCTTCAGCCGTGAGAGGGTGGATGTAATTTAGCTCGAACGAAGTGAGAGGGGTAATAGACTATTACCATTCAGTTCATATGATGAACCGAACATTGTTAGGTCCCGAATTCTACGAAGCACAAGATCTAGATCAAGATGTCCATTAAATCGTAGGATATATCGATCCGGAGAACCTACTTTCAGTTTAAGTTATCCATTCGGCTACTATGTAAAGTAATGCTAGGCTGCTTCACAAAGGTACGCTTCGCTCGACCACATGATGAACATGTTTTAAGCTAACTGAATGTCGAGCGCTTAAGCGGAGCTTGTGGTCACTCGTTCCTTACTTGTTCAAAAGCGCTTCAGATTGAATTCAACATTACATAGGATATTCCATTCCGACTACCCTTATGCCTTTTGCTGCTCCACAATGCTCTCTACAAAACAAAACTCAAGTGTGTGAAAGAAGCCCGCATTCCCTCTCTTCTTTCCCATATCGCTAGGGGCCTTGCCTTTTAAATGAAAGGCTACATTCGATTCTGACAACGGGAAAGCTACTACCCACCCCTACCTTTATGAAGGAATTTACCAAATAAGGAAGATTGTGACCCCCAACAAAAAAGGAATGGCATTTTTGGGAAATAGCCCACTTAAATAAACTAGATTGAAGAAAGGGAGGATATCCGAAAGGCTCAGAGAATGGGGATAAACTACTCAGGTTATCATGATAACTAACCCACCTCGAGCTAATTATAAGAAACCCATTTACGCCTTTGAATGAGAGTTTTGGGATATGGGGCCAAACCCTCTTCTCTCTTTCGCCCATCTACCTCGGTTGCTTTGTCTTCTTCAGTTGGAACTTGCCTTGTGATTCACAAAGTTTTGTTACCCTTTGCTCTGTCTTCCCCAAGCCAATTTCAGGGAAATGTCCTATCTCTATATGAGCAACGTAATGATTTGCATAGGATAAAAAGAAAGGGGCACCCTTTCTATAGCATTAACAAACTGGAACCCGGTTATATTAAATCCTGCATTGTCATCCTTCACCTCGAAGAAAGCTATCTCCCTATCAGCATCTCCATGGATTGTAAGAATTCCCCCATCTCTTCGCATCTTGATCTTTTGTCTTAACGAAGAAGGAAGAGCCCCCAAAGGTATGGTTACATGGCCTACCTAGTAACAGATTCAAAGAAGCAGGGATATCTAGCACATGGAATTCAATATTCGCAATGCAACCAAAGGATCTCACTCAAACCTCGACCGCTTCGTAGCCTCTTTCTAGGCTGCGTTTGACTTCTTCAAAGACGAAAGACAACCGAAGTCTTTGCTCTCTGGATAAGTCTCATTCGATGTCGCAATCGATGCTTACAAGATCTTCTTCTATCTTCTCAGTCTTCGATCGATCATTCTCTACTTCATAGAGGAGGGGGTTCACAACTAACAAGGAAGCGGGATTCAAAATAGAGGTAAATTCTTAATTGGACCGAGATGGCCTATACACCATTTGACCAGCAGCATTCCTGAAGAAACGAAGATTGTTGCAACAAGACCCGCACTAAGACGTGTAAATGGCAGAAATTTTGCAGCAGTGGAATGAACCTTGGGCTTGACATGATAGCACCTCGCGGCTCCCTTTCAAGATGAACAATACGGCTAAGCGTGCATCTGGGGCGGATGTGCCAATGGATGGAGGCGGCTGCATGCTGCATCTAAGAGTTTAGTTCCATGAGACTGAATAACATGGCCTGAAATGAAGTAAACTCACTTTGCTTAACACAAGGCAGTAGAGAAGGACTTCTTTCTCACCCACACCCGTCATCCAACATGGTTCGCACCATCGTTATTTGACTCGCTTAGTCCATCACTGATTGGCTCTACTTCAACCACTACAACCTGACGGTTCCCTTGCAGCTAAAAGAATGAGATAGAACACCTTTTCTGACATCAGGAGATGAAAGCAGTCAAGCAGGCAACAAAGTCGACTATTCGTCTTCACTTCCTCAAGAGTGCTAAAAGGTGCCCTTGGGTGCAGACCCTTCCCCTAGGGACTAAACGCATTCAGTTATCTTTCAAAGAGCTTATTCAAGAACAACCTATTCTAAAAGTAACCTATTTGAATTGGAAAACTGCTTCTTTTAGGGATGACTATTCTGCAACAGAAAGGGGGGATTGGTTTGAATAGCCCTATTGACTAGGAGAGTTAGTATTACCGCAGCTTTGACCCTGTTGCAGGTATGAAGTAAGTTCCATACCATGAAAAAGATTTCAATGCGACCAGGAAGACAACCCATCACTGGAACTTGCTTTGCTCTCGCTCCGCTCGTTCCCACCTGTCTTCTTCCTACTATAGTGAAAGATTATTCACTTCACCATAGCAGGAACCTCGCTAACCTTAGAGGCTAGTTAGTCTAACCACAGGGGTCCCCTCCTGCTTTCCCGCGCACCGTAAACTCTAACTACCTTCAATATTATCAAGAATATTTAGACCTTATAGCTCTCAATCAAACCTTTGATCTAACGCCAAATTTTACTATTAGGATTTCCTATATAGGCTTGGGCCCTCTAGATATGTTGTAACCCCTGTTGATTAGACTTGAAGTGGTTCAGATCGGCGAAGTAGCAATCAATACCTCTGCCAATATCGACATCTTCTTCTATCTGAAGGGGAAGGTTCCCTTGCTTATATAAAGAGAGAGTTTCTTCTATAATGGTGTTTATCTTGCTTTTGCAGAGGTCAAGTGTTTTCGATAGACCTCCACTCCTTAGACGAAATAAGATCTTTCCACTCTTTTTTTTCCAAAGCTTCCCACCGAAGTTCCTTCCACGAGTGGATTCCCGGGAACCTGCGGTAGCCCCTCTTGCCCCGCGTTGAACATGATTTGAACGACCTCTAAAAGGGTTCTACGGCCTGTATAAGTTCATTAAACATGATGGTTTGGTTCATTCTTTGACTGCTCTGCTCCGCCCAAACAAAAAGAGAGACTTTTTTAGATATATGTAGTTGCTTTGTTGTTGACCAAGGAAAAACATGGGAATAATTGGACGTAATATTCTTTAACCTCTTATTTACGATAAAACTAGTTGGATGAAAACAGTACTCCTAAATGAAGCCTTTCTATTTTATATAAATGATATATGATACCACCTACCACAAAGAATATAATTTATATCTTCAAATCGCAAAAAGTCTGGTTTGAAGTGTAGGAACCCACAGGCGGTAACTAGATGGGAGGAATTCAAACCCAGCATTCAGCCATTCGGAGAAGAGTTGAGTTGCACTAAGAGACTTACGGTTTAGTTCACTCAACTTCACGACGAGAGTCCGGACTCACGGTTGGAGGGAATGAAAAGTGTTGTTTTGTCGCAACAAGTGTTGGGATTGGTCGAGTTCCAGCGGGGATCGCATCTTTGCAGTAGCACGTGCAAGCGGGACTATTCCCACCTACATACTTAAGTTTCACGGATTCCACAAGATTTTTTTTGAAAGCCTATGATGCTCTGGAACACATATAGAAATTTACCTACCGCTGACGCCTACCAACAAGCTAGTAGACTTAACATACCGGAAATGACAAAGCGTAGCTCCCCATATCACCTCAAAAGTCACAATGGATTTCGACAGTCAACTTCGGGACATGTAATTCATGAAAGAGGTTAGAGAAAAAGCTCCTCAAAGTAGCCGTTATATTATTATACGATGCGACTTGCCATGGATAAGAATCCGATTCTCTATCTACGAATTGATGAAAAAGGGGGAGCTCAAAAATGGTGAATCTTGAGCTTTATTCTCTTATTCAATTGAAAGTTTGATCGAGGGCGAGCGGAGACAAGTCACTAACTATAGTGCCAAGGAAAGAAATTGCATGTTTCAAGCATAGTGGCATGCTTTGTAGACGGGGAATGAGCGATTAACTTAACTCTCCTTCGTTCGGCTTCACTTTCAACCTTCCCTAAAGCGAAGGAAAGAATCTGAGTGGAAGAGCCCCTAGCTGTAGTAGTGAAAGTAGTAGTAGCAGTCAGTCTTTTATTTTTGCTATTACAGAACCAATAGGCTTGGACGGGCGTGATAGCTTGAAGAAGGAGTACCGGGCTCAAGGCCCTTCTTATTTGACTTTGACTCTACTGGAACTGGCTGGCTTCTATTTTTGATGGCGCTTCTCTATGGAATCTTGTTCTTACTGCCTTCCTAAAGAGCTATGCGACATCACAGATCAAGCTTTCCGAGATGTTTATTTCCAAAATGAAACACATGCCTACTTCTTTAATGAAAATAAAGGACTTCCTTATCCTAAGGCTATCACTGAATGAATCTGGTAACTAATGCCACCAAAAAGGCTGAGGTGAGTGTCGTCGCATCGCCTCCGATAACTTTTTTTTCTTTGTAGCTACGACTCTTATCCTTCCTAAGTGGTTCGTAAGTCTTTCTTAGTTTAGACTTCTAAAGACTGCTTGCGCCCCTTGTTGCTGCTTTAGCCTATGAGGTATTGCTCTTGTTGTTCTTTTTAGTTTCAGTGAATTGCTTATAGGGCTTAACTTCCGATTTAGCTATTTTTGTGATAGAAGAAGAGTATATTATAGAATAGACTATACCCCAAGACCCGGTGTAGAAAGAGAGTAAGGTAATTCATCACCAACCAAGGCAGGAATCGTTAGAGTATTGTATTGCCCTCCAATAGGACTATACAGAGCAGCGGGAAGGTTGGAATCTAGTGAATCTGTCTTTAGAGTGTAGCTCCGCACCTTGCCCATCGTGTAATGACAGTGTGCCTTCACCCCATGATCTTGGTGCTTCGATTGCACCTTTTCTATCTGTAACTGTAAGTGCATATGTATACACTAATTTATATGTGGGTTCCGCTTCGGGGAAGACGAGTTGACTCCACAAAGCATAAAATTATTGCCTCGGATATTCCATTAACGGTTACCTAGCCCAGGAAAGGAAAAGAAAGGGCAATCTGCTAGAGGCACCTTCCTATTCCTTGCCGCAACGTATCCCAGGTTGGCTACCTTTCCCTTGCGAAATCCTAGGAGACTCTTGCTTGTAGGCGTAAGGAAGATTTCTGATTCACCGCTTGGACCTAAAAAACAATCTACTAAAGGTCTTCCGATTCTGCTGTGGGTATTTTATTTTCTTGGATCTTATCGATCTATGCCCTTTTGGTCTGTGGAGTATCCCCCTTTTCCTCTTTTCTTTCTTTCATCATCCTAATTCTTCAGGTAAGCTTCATGCCGGTCTGACTAAGATAAGGGGGAAGACCTCATTTTGTCATTCATATCTATTCGTCTTAGCCCTGCTTCGGCGATTCAATCCCACATTTCATTTCCCTCTTCATCATTTGATTTTTCGCACCAATGAGCTGATCTTGCAAAAGGAGTATAGTGCGATAACAAGCGATTTGTGATCAATAAAAAGAACCACCGGATTCTATACCCATCAGTCTTGGATCCTCACTTTAGACAGTTTTATTTGGTTATGAAAGAAAGGCTTTATCCCTAGCGTTAAGGTCTCTATCAAGAACTCTTCTAATGCTGTCTTCAAGCCCTCATATTTAACTCGCTGCCTCATCCACATAGCACGAACTCGCTCGAAATTCTTTCTCCTACTATGGTGGAGTTTACCAAGAACTCTAAACGTTCGAAGTGTCAGTTCTATTTTAGAAGAAGCATGATGGTAGTTTAAGGTTTTGCATCGATTATAGAGCGCTGAACCAAGTGACCATCAAGAACAAGTAACTTATGCCTCTTATTATAGACCTTTTCGATCAGTTGTGTGGAGCACGATACTTCATGAAGTTTGATTTTCGGTCGGGATATTATCAAGTGCGTATTGCCGACAGTGAACATATTTCTTTTCTCTTGTGTTGTCTTTGCAAGTTCATGCTGTGCATCACTGCCCGATCATTTTATTCTGATTATCTGTTTTTAGCCAAACTACTAGCTTCTGGGAGGAGGGTTATAGACTCATTCAGGTTGAGACGGACTCCCTGGTTTCTATACAGAAGCTGCACAATGACTGGGCCTAAGTATCCATATTTCAATATTAGCCTGAGAATAAAAGAGCTAATGAGAAGGGATTGGAGGTGTGAATTGAGACATATTTGGAGGGAAGGCAATGTGAAGATGTGTTGGCTAAGCAAAGTCTCGGTCCTGCTCTTGGCTTAACCATCCTACGTGAACCCCTACTGCAATCAGACAGTGAAAAAAGAATGATAACTTAGGCGCGATGACACCTAGAGTTGTTACAGTGAGTTAGAGCGTAAAGCCTTAACATGTTCCAAAAAAGGAAGTCTACATGTCTCTACCTCACGAATATTCTCCAAAGGGGGAGAACTTAGTTTGCCGCCTGAATCCCAGGCAGTCCCTTTTTACTCGTCGACGTGGAAACTATTCTATTTTTTTATTTTAGTATATATTGATTAAATTGTAATCATTGGTAATGATATTTAATTTAGCATATCAAACAGTTGATTTGGAGGTAGAGGTGACGGAGGAAGAGTATCGGGAGTGGTATATTCCCAGAGCCTTGAGATCTTTCTTTTGCTATTCTCTGGCCAGATCTAGGTGTGAACCAGGAGCTTGCCATTATGGAGAGAGAATGGATATGTTAATTACTACTCTGCATATCTTGTGTGTGCTTCGAAGTATTGGAATGCTGATCAAAGGCGGGCGACGGTAGAAGGAGGTAAGAGCCGGGTTAGGCGCTCCAGCAGCTCTAGGAGTTCCCGTTCTCGCTTATCTTGATCTTCCAAGCTTAAAGCTCGCCTTCCTTGAGAGAGGAGAGACAGCCATTTGATGCATGACAATGGAGAAAAGTACAATATGCTTTATCTTTCCTATGCAGCTACTACATCTAATAAGCTATGCATGATGATATGTGATGCATGCTTTGACTTCTAAGGCTTGGCAGGTCCTTTTGGTCGATTTCTAGTTGATTGCCTCAACCTTTAGATTGAGTGAGTTGGAGAAGAAAGTCTTAGAAGACTATGACTCTATAAGTTTCACGTCTTATTTTTTTGCGTGTCTACTATTTATTTAGGTGCAAAGAGCCTAAGCGGTCAAGCTATTATATTCCGAGCCTGCTCTCCATTTCCACCGTTGATGCAATAGAAGCTCTTAATGCAATATCTGGTGGTGAAGACATTCCCGCTGCTACAATTGGATTTGACGGTCCTAGTTTTGTTATAGTAAGAGTTGTTGTTGGAATAACCAGTGCTAGTTACTTGACTGTTGGGGGAGAAACCACTGTTAGAAATGTTCATGTGGAAGCTCCTCCTTCATCTGCAGGTATAGACTTCTTTGGATCTTATCCGCTTCAGAGGTTAACCAATAGGGAAATCCGCATTTTTTTATCTTCCTCTAAAAAATTCTTTTTCATGGGCATCTTCTATTCAAAAGGATCTTACTCAATTCAATAGAAACTTAACTTCTACCCCACTTTTTTTCTTTTCAGGCTAAATTGTTGGGACGGACTTTTTATAGTGATTCAAGCTTGCGAAATGCTTTATCATTCTTACTCTTGAGTAAAACTAAACTGGCTTTTGACTCATGTGCGAATCAAGTCTATGCGGAAAGGATAGGAAAAAGCCCTATACGATAAGTGAGTTGTTGGTGGAATACGAGTAAGGACTTTGTTTGCCCAAGTCCATTGCTTGAAGGACTATCGCACTTTCAGTGGTACTGAGACTGTCCCTACCACTACCCTTTATCAAGCTTGTTTACAAGAGTTCTAGATTTCCCAACTGGACAAAACTTCTAAGGAATCTAATTTCTTTCGAACCCGCTATTATATTTATATGCGGTCCTAACCTTGCTACTCTTACTTCCACTAGCAAGAGAAATTCTGCTTGTAACATACCCCTAGGGATATAATCTTACTTCTTGAAGAGAGCTACTTTAACTACCAAAGGAGCGGGGCAACTCGAGTTAGACGAGAGGCAGGGATGTAATTTCAAAGAGGCTCGACCGGACCCAAGAACCGGACAAAAGACAGGCCCCACTGTGATACCTCGTGCAAGTTCTAGTTAATGACCTGAAAGAAGTCACTAGCTTTTTGCTATCGAGCGTGCCTTAGCCTTAGTTTACAAGAAAGCTTTGTCGTACTTAGATAAGGGTGGTTCTAAAGTAGGTGTCAAGCTGAGAAAAGGCGGAGAATTTTTAAATTCAAGAAAAGAAAGGCATTGCCCAATACATTTATTCTATACAATCGGAATTCCAAGCCGTAGAAGGCAATGTGAATTCCTAGGACTCCTCTCACTCTTAGGGACGGATTGAATAGCATCTGTGTCACGCCCCAAATCGAGGGACATGACCGGCGCCTGACCGAGTTGCCCCAGTCAAGCGGACCTGGGTGCCTTTCATTCCCATGCGTTAACCCTGTGTTGATTGTTACTCATTAACCAAAATATCTTACCAACAATGACTGATTTCACCATGCATAAACATAACCATGTGATTTATTTACTAACAAGTTCATGATTTATATTTACAACGCCCCATACATATACATAGGCCACAATCCCATAGTTTACATGTCTACGGAGCCTCTAGGATACAAAAAGGAAATACAATACTTGCCGGTAACAAGGCTCCGGCTAAACCTTACAAAACCAAAATGAAATCTAAACCGAGTGACACAATAGCTCTAACATAAGCAAGTTGTCAAGAGGGAGTCAATAACTGCGTATTATGCGGCGCTTATTCCCACAACAGACTCAATAGCTGCGGTTACTGATGCTATTGCTAAGAGGGTATTCGAGTCGAGTCAACTATATGATAGTGAAGTTCCTCATTGGAAAGACTCTTACTATACATGGGGATGCAGATATGTCAAAAGAACCGGATTCGAATATCCCCATTCTACAAATCGAACATGGTAAAAAAGATATGATGATTAGTAGTTTTAATTACGAGTAAGGAGTATTTTACCTTTTATTTCGATCCCTAGAGTAAGATTCATGTCATGTAAATCATGAGAGGAATGAGTATCCTGGCATGCGCTTAGGGCGAAGACATCAAGGTCTCTTTTAATTTCCCCAGACTTTATTCCCATGAGCATGGTTTTGGGCTAGGTTACCAACCTCAAGAGGAGGACTCCTTTTAATTTTGAGAAATGGTTTCATTCGCGCTAAAGCAGCAGCATACATTCAAGTCTTAATGAAGATCTTTCGACCCCAGGAAGCCATACAGACCCTATCTTCCGTGGCTACTTGTCACGCCCCAAATCGAGGGACATGACCGGCGCCTGACCGGGTTGCCCCAGTCAAGCGGACCTGGGTGCCTTTCATTCCCACGCGTTAACCCCGTGTTGATTGTTTCTCATTAACCAAATATTTTACCAATAATGACTGATTTCATAATGCATAAACATAACCATGTGATTGATTCACTAACAAGTTCATAATTTATATTTACAACGCCCCATACATATACATAGGCCACAATCCCACAATTTACATGTCTATGGAGCCTCTAGGATACAAAAAGGGAAATACAATACTTGCCGGTAACAAGGCTCCGGCTATACCTTACAAAACCAAAATGAAATCTAAACCGAGTGGCATGAACCACACAAGGCCCCGAGGAAGAAAGGGGCTCACCAAAACGGGCAGTGGAAGGAGAAGGATACTACTGCCGATGAGCTGAAGTGCCTGCTACTGATCCACCTACAATCATGACACGAATGTAGCGCCCCCGGCAAAAGGGACGTCAGTACACTTAAATTGTCTGGTATGTATGGACAAACTTTGTCCCAAGTAAACTCAAGCCATTAAATTACATTAAAACTAATCAAGCCAACCAACCATGTTTTCCACCTTTTACTCATTTCAGATAAGCCTCAACACAAGCACATTCAAGTTCAACAAATGGAACAACGACCAATCAACAACATAAATTGCAAGTAGTCAAACATAGGAGCAATCAGTGCTCCCCAGGTTGCAAACTCTCCTGCTGTCTCCTTTCACAATTTCACATTATTGATTTTTGTATCAATTTTCAATAGCGATGTCGATCTCTTTCCATCCTTATTGCCCCTGACTGTAAGGCCCCGTAAAATTTTTGTGCATAAAACCTAGTAGATGTGGTGTCATGGTCCGAATGATGTGTTAGGAATGCGTAGAATTCTTCGCGGTGAGCTTGCGAGCCGCGGTTCGGACCCTTGGTAGTGATTTAAGCTTCGAAAATATAGAGAAATAATTTTTCCAGAAAAATGTCAAATATGCGGTCAAGAATGCGACCCCTAGCTCGAGAGGTCTACCAATTAGCCAGCTTGGGGGTTCGTATCTCGGCGTCAGACGAGGGGGATATCTTGGTGCATAATGGAGCAGAATCATCATTGGTCGCGGAAATCAAGGAAAAACAGTTCATGGATCCAGCATTAGTTCGGGTAAAGGAAGCAGTTCTGAATGACAAGACCTCAGCATTTGTACTCAGCAGTGAAGATGGTGTATTGCGGTGTCAAGATAGGCTATGTGTTCCGGATGTAGACGAGCTTCGGGAAAGAGTGATGGCAGAGGCTCATACTTCCAGGTATTCTCTGTGCACCCTGGTTCAACGAAAATGTATCACGATCTCAAGGAGATTTATTGGTGGAGCGGTATGAAAAGGGATGTGGCAGGCTTTGTAGCTAAATGTCCGAACTGTCAACAAGTGAAGGTCGAGCATCAACGGCCCTGGTGGATTAACTCAACTTATAGAAATACCAAGGTGGAAATGGGAGATGATCAATATGGATTTCGTGGTGGGGTTACCTCGCACTCAGCGTAAGTTCGATTCAATATGGGTGATAGTAGATCGACTCACCAAATCAGCTCACTTCCCGCCTGTCAAGTCCACTGATACCGCGGAGCAATATGCAAGATTGTACATCAAGGAGATAGTAAGGCTTCATGGCACTTCACTTTCTATCATCTCAGATCGCGGGGCTCAGTTCACAGCTAACTTTTGGAAGAAGTTTCAGCAAGGTTTGGGAACTCAGGTGAATCTCAACACAGCTTTCCATCCACAGACCGATGGACAGGCCGAGCGGACCATTCTGACGCTTGAAGATATGTTGCGGGCTTGTGTCTTAGATTTTAAAGGTAATTGGGATGAACACTTGCCACTGATAGAATTTGCTTACAATAACAGCTATCATGCTAGCATTCAAATGGCCCCGTTTGAGGCATTATACGGGAGAAGATGTAGATCGCCAATCGGGTGGTTTGAGGTAGGTGAAGCGGAATTGCTCGGGCCAGATATGGTGTACGAAGCTATGGAAAAGGTCAAGGTTATTCAGGAGAGAATGAAAACAGCACAAAGTCGTCAAAAGTCCTATGCAGACGTTCGTCGAAGGGATTTGGAGTTTCAAGTCGACGATTGGGTGTTCTTGAGGGTATCTCCTATGAAGGGAGTCATGCGGTTCGGAAAGAAAGGGAAATTGAGCCCTAGGTATGTCGGGCCATATCGGATCATTCAAAGGGTTGGTCAAGTTGCTTATAGGCTAGAGTTGCCTCCTGAGATGTCATCAGTGCACCCGGTATTCCATGTGTCCATGTTGAAGAAAGTGATTGGAGATCCATCCACCATCATGCCAGTCGAAGCTATAGAGGTTAATGAAGATTTGTCATATGAAGAAGTTCCAGTTGCCATTCTTGATAGGCAAGTCCGTAAGTTGAGAAATAAGGAAGTTGCCTCTCTTAAAGTATTGTGGCGAAGTCAACAAGTTGAGGAGGCCACATGGGAAGCGGAAAAAGAGATGAAGGAAAAGTACCCCCATTTGTTCGATCAAGCCTAGAAGAAATTAGGTGACCCTCCTACTCCTAGTAACTGTCATCTTGTCCAAGTTGTTTCCCTCTTAGTGCTAGTAAAAGCCTCCTCCATTTTGTAAAGAGTTATGTGTTAAGTAAGCGACTAATAGTAAGTGTAGATTGGTAGTGGTTTGTTTGTGTGTACATGTTGTGTTAAAATGGTTGAATAAGGAAAGGACTCATTGAAGTGACTAGTTATGTGCAATAGTAACAATGTGATAAAATGTGTGCATTTGTTGAGGCAAGAAAGTATATACAAGTTGTGAAAAGTGTTGTATTTGTGTATTGTTGTTTGGTAATGTGTTTCGGGGGCCCTCTGACAGGTGGATATGTCCATAATACAAAGGAAACTCTGGCAAAATTTTTCTAAAATATAAGAGTTAGTCAAAATTTTGATAGCTTGCATATCATGTCTTTCAAAACTCATTTATTTCAAAATCCTCATTCGAGGACGAATGATCTTAAGGGGGGAGGATGTAAGGACCCGTAAAATTTTTGTGCATAAAACCTAGTAGATGTGGTGTCATGGTCCGAATGATGTGTTAGGAATGCGTAGAATTCTTCAACATGCGGACCGCATTCTGACCCTTGGTAGTGATTTAAGTTTCAAAAATGTAGAGAAATAATTTTTCCGAAAAAGTGTCAAATATGCGGTCAAGAATGCGACCGCAGAATCAACATGCGGACCGCATTCTGACCGCAAATCGTTCCAGAGAGTTTCCCAAAAATCTGTCAAATGTGCGGTCGATATGCGATCGCATGTCAAATCTGCGGTGCATTTTGCGACCGCAGATCAAACATGCGGACCGCATTCTGGCCGCATTCCTTAACAGAAACTGCTCAACTTTGAGGCCATTCTGCGGTCACTTTGCGGACCGCATGTGGGTTCTGCGGTCGCATAGTGACCGCATATTCGACCCCGGCCCAGATTTTGTAACATTTTGACCCGATCTCTTCTTTAATATAACGCCTTTCACCCTCATTTTCTCAAATCATTTTACCAAAATTAGAGAGAGAAGAGAGGGTTTTTAGAGAGAGAAGTTCTTCATCTTGAAAGATTGTTCCAATCATCTTAATTCAAAGTGATTCTAGGGCAAGGATTCAACTTCCCCAATATTTTCAAGGTAAAAACCCTAGCTATTTTCTTTAATTTTCAGTTTTAAGATGGGTAAAGGAATGTTTTCATATAATAGCTTTTGGAAAATGGAATTTTATACTCATGCATGATTATTGATCTTGATTTTTAGTAAAACAAAAGAAGTAAGTAGAAGTAAGAGTCTTCAAGAACAAGGTTGGCAAGAATAGGATATCTTGGGTAAGCATAAAGTAGAAAGTTAACGGAAGAAAACTCATCACCAGGTATGTATGGCTAATTTTGATTCTTGTGAAATCGCCCGTATGTGTAAAATTGTTTGGCATGTGTTGATTTGAGAAATTGTATGTGATTATTTGATGTTGTTGTTGGATATTCAAAGTTGTTGTTGAACTATGAGTGTTGTGGTATGAAATATGAACCGAAAGGTAAATGAGAGTTGAATTGGGTAAAGAAATTGTGAATAATGATTATGATGGCCTATATGGCACCTTGTGGAAAAGAAAACGAAACACTTGAGAATTGGTTTATTGTGGAAAGAGATGAAACACTTGAATTATGGAAAATTGTTGAATATACATGTGTGAATATTCTTGAATGTAGAAACATTGTAACTTGGTTGTGATATTGGCTTGAGAAGTAATTGAGAACATGAAACAATGTGCAAGTTGCTTATTTGAACTTGTTGAAATTGTGTGTAGTACCTTATCTGCTGTTTGAAATTGTTGTGTTTTCAACTGTAAGGCGGGGTCGTGTTGCGCGCCGCAACGTGGTGAAATAAGGCGTGGGTTGGGGTGATAAGGGTGGCCGAGGTAATAAGGGTGGTCAGGGGCAATAAGGATGGAAAGCGATCGAAATCGCTATTGAAAATTGATACATAAATCAATAATGTGAAATTGTGAAAGGAGACAACAGGAGAGTTTGCAACCTGTGGGGCACTGATTGCCCCTTTGTTTGACTACTTGTTCTTTACGTGATTGATTGGTTATTGTTAAATTGGTTGATTGTAGAAAGTTTGAAATGAGGAAAATGTGGAAACATGGTTGGCTGGCTTAATAAATTGTTGATGTAATTTAATGGCTTGAGTTTACTTGGGACAAAGTTTGTCCATACATACCAGTACAATTCAAGTGTGCTGACGTCCCTTTTGCCGGGGGCGCTACATTCGTGTCATGATTGTAGGTGGATCAGTAGCAGGCACTTCAGCTCATCGGCAGTAGTATCCTTCTCCTTCCACTGCCCGTTTTGGCGAGCCCCTTTCTTCCTCGGGGCCTTGTGTGGTTCATGCCACTCGGTTTAGATTTCATTTTGGTTTTGTAAGGTATAGCCGGAGCCTTGTTACCGGCAAGTATTATATTTCTCTTTTTGTATCCTAGAGGCTCTGTAGACATGTAAACTGTGGGACTCCAGTCTTATGTATATATATTGTGTTATGTCGGGCGTTGTAAAAAAAAATTGAAACCTAGTTAATGAATCACTCGTATCGTTTTATTTGTTTAATGTGAAATCAATTATGATTAGTAATATATTTGGTTAATGAGAAACAGTCATCACAGGGGTAACGCGTGGGAATGAAAGGCACCTAGGTCCGCTTGACTGGGGCAACCCGGTCAGGCGCCGGTCATGTTCCTCGATTTGGGGCGTGACAAACTTGGTATCAGAGCTTAAGGTTTTAAAGTGTCCTAGGATGTCTCGGAGTCGTGTCTAGTAGTGCCCTTCTTATAGGTGTGTTGTCGACCACATCATATAAGTAGGGGCTACACGGGCATTTAGGAATTTACCTATTTCTTTGTTAATCTATGTCGTGCGGTAAAGTGCAATGTGGAAATATCCGTGTCTAATTCGTGCCTTGTTCCCAAATTTTCAGAATATGGCACCTAAGAAGAAGGCTAGACTTGGCCTTAGGGCCAATGCCGGCCCAAGTGCAGCTGTTAATCATGTACCCGATGCCGTGGGAGAGAATGACCCACCAGTCCCGAATTTGCCTGGCCCATCTGTTCAAAACCCAAGTGTCCCTATTCCAGCCGCGGCAGAGGATGCCACCATTCCTCCTGCCGGTGTTCCTGACTCAGATACAGTTCCCGCTTCGGGCTCCGGTATCTCTAATGAAGAACTTAGGGGAGCCATCCATATGTTAACACAGCTAGTGGCCGCCCAGGCCCAGAGATCCCATGATGCCCCTGCATCCTCCAGCGGACAGGGAGATTCCTTTGGCTCCAGAGTCCATCAATTCTTGCGATTGGCCCCTCCAGAATTTTCAGGCACCGATCCAGAGGCCGACCCACAGGAATTCCTTGATGAGATATACAAGACCCTCAGAGTGATGAAGGCTACAGATATAGAGGGGGTAGAGTTGGCCTCTTACAGGCCGAAGGGAGCGGCACGTTCATGGTTCGAAATGTGGGAGGATTCCCGTGAGGAAGGGAGCCCTCCGGCCAGATGGGATGAGTTCGTGGATGCATTTATGGACCACTTCTTACCCTGCTGAGGCAATGGCAGCTCGTGCCACTGAGTTCGAGGTTCTCAAGCAGGGCAGTATGAGTGTTTGGGAGTATCACATGGAGTTCGTAAGGTTGTCCAAGTACGCTCCACATTTAGTATCGACCATGGATGCCCGGGTTCGACGGTTTGTTCAGGGCCTTAGCCCTTTGGTAGTGAATGAGGCCGCCACAGCAGCTTTGCACTCAGACATGAACTATGGGAGGATTGTGGGGTTTGCTCAGGCCACAGAGGCCAGGAAATTGAAGATTCGTGCAGAAAGAGAAAGTAGCAACAGGGCCCGGTCAACGGGTCGTTCAGGGAGATCACTTCCAGGGAAGGGGTCATCAGGGCCATCCCAGTCATATGCTCAGTCCTCCGCGAGTGCACCGCCATCCGTGCACGGTCATCAGCAGGGCAGTTACTCGAGACCTGGTTCAGACAGCAGGAGGTCTCGTCAGTCTGGTCATCCTGGGGTGAGATCCCAGCAGCAGGGGAGACCTACATGCCCCAAGTGTGGGAGATTTCATACAGAAACTTGCTACCTTGACCTTCCAGTGTGCTTCGGGTGCGGGGTGAGAGGTCACATTCAGCGGGACCGCCGTGCACCCCGTCAGGGTATAGGTAGGGGATCTGCTCAGTCATCCGGTTCTTCAGCTGCTACATCATCAGCGCGTACTCCAGCATCAGCAGGGCGTGGTGCAGCTAGGGGTGGAGCTCGTGGTAGGGGTGGACCTAGCCGATTCTATGCATTGAGTGGCCGCCAAAATGCCGAGGCTTCTCCAGATGTTGTTACAGGTATCATGTCTGTTCAGACTATTGATTGTTATGCCCTTATTGATCCAGGGTCCTCCTTGTCTTATGTTACTCCATTCATTGCTTCAAGTTTTGGGATAGAACCCGAACAGCTTCATGAGCCGTTCTCTGTGTCGACACCTATTGGTGATTCTATTACAACCTCACGAGTCTATAGGAATTGTGTTGTTACGGTGGGTGGTCGTGATACCACAGCCGATCTTATTGAGCTTGGGATGGTAGATTTTGATGTAATTATGGGGATGGATTGGCTCTATTCGTGCTTTGCCAAACTTGACTGTCGAACGAGAGTTATGAGGCTCGAGTTCCCTAACGAGCCAGTCATTGAATGGAGAGGAAATGGTGTAGTGCCAAGGGGTAGGTTTATTTCCTACCTTAAGGCTTCGAAGATGATTAAGAAGGGGTGTATCTATCACCTGGTTCGGGTAACGGACACCACCTCAGATGTGCCTACCCTCGAGTCCGTGCCAATTGTGAATGAATTTCCTGAAGTGTTTCCAGATGAGCTTCCAGGCATCCCGCCGGATAGGGAGATTGATTTCGGGATCGATGTAATGCCGGATACTCAGCCAATATCCATTCCACCATACAGAATGGCGCCAGCAGAGTTAAGGGAGTTAAAGGAGCAGCTCTGAGGGATTTATTAGAGAAAGGGTTCATACGACCGAGTGTGTCGCCATGGGGCGCTCCGGTTCTCTTTGTCAGAAAGAAGGATGGGTCACTTCGAATGTGTATTGATTATCGCCAGCTTAACAAAGTCACCATTAAGAATAAATATCCATTGCCTCGAGTGGATGATCCGTTTGACCAATTGCAGGGAGCGAGGTTCTTCTCAAAGATTGATTTACGGTCCGGGTACCACCAGTTGAAAATCAGGGAGCAGGATATTCCTAAAACCGCCTTCAGAACTCGTTATGGTCACTTTGAGTTTTTGGTCATGTCTTTTGGGCTAACCAATGCCCCAGCAGCTTTCATGGACCTTATGAATCGGGTTTTCAAGCCATTCCTAGATTCCTTTGTGATTGTATTCATTGACGACATTCTCATCTACTCTCGGAGCAGGGAAGATCATGCCGTTCACCTCAGAGCAGCATTGCAGACCCTTCATCAGCATCAATTGTATGCCAAGTTCTCAAAATGTGAGTTTTGGTTGAAGTCCGTAGCTTTTCTAGGGCATGTTATTTCCAGTGAGGGAATTATGGTGGATCCTCAGAAGATTGCGGCAGTGAAAGATTGGCCTAGACCCACGACCCCGACAGAGATTCGCAGCTTTTTGGGTCTGGCAGGGTACTATCGGAGGTTTGTAGAGGGATTCTCAACCCTCGCCTCCCCATTGACTAAATTGACGCAGAAAGCAGTTAAGTTCCAGTGGTCCGAAGCATGTGAGAAAAGTTTCCAAGAACTGAAGTCAAGATTGACCTCGGCACCAGTATTGGCCTTGCCAGAAGGCAGAGAGGGATTTGTAATCTATTGTGATGCCTCCAGAGTCGGTTTGGGATGTGTATTGATGCAGCACAGAAAGGTTATAGCTTATGCTTCCAGACAACTCAAGAACCATGAGAAGAATTATCCGACGCATGATTTGGAACTTGCAGCTGTTGTGTTTGCCTTGAAAATATGGCGGCACTATCTTTATGGAGTTCATGTAGATGTGTTTTCGGACCACAAGAGCCTCCAGTATTTGTTCAAGCAGAAGGAGCTAAATCTGAGACAGCGGCGGTGGTTAGAATTACTCAAGGACTATGATATGGACATATTATACCATCCAGGGAAGGCAAATGTGGTAGCCGACGCTCTTAGTCGGAAATCCATGGGTAGTTTGGCTCATTTGGGTGTGGATCAGAGACCCCTGGCTCGAGAGGTTTACCAATTAGCCAGTTTGGGGGTTCGTATTTCGGCGTCAGACGAGGGGGATATCTTGGTGCATAATGGAGCAGAATCATCATTGGTCGCGGAAATCAAGGAAAAACAATTCACGGATCCAACATTGGTTCGGGTGAAAGAAGCAGTCCTGAATGACAAGACCTCAGCATTTGTACTCAGCAGCGAAGATGGTGTATTGCGGTGTCAAGATAGGCTATGTGTTCCGGATGTAGACGAGCTTCGGGAAAGAGTGATGGCAGAGGCTCATACTTCCAGGTATTCTGTGCACCCCGGTTCAACGAAAATGTATCACGATCTCAAGGAGATTTATTGGTGGAACGGTATGAAAAGGGATGTGGCAGGCTTTGTAGCTAAATGTCCGAACTGTCAACAAGTTAAGGCCGAGCATCAACGGCCTGGTGGATTAACTCAGCTTATAGAAATACCAAGGTGGAAATGGGAGATGATCAATATGGATTTCGTGGTGGGGTTACCTCGCACTCGGCGTAAGTTCGATTCAGTATGGGTGATAGTAGATCGACTCACCAAATCAACTCACTTCCTGCCTGTCAAGTCCACTGATACTGCAGAGCAATATGCAAGATTGTACATCAAAGAGATAGTAAGGCTTCATGGAACTCCACTTTCTATCATCTCAGATCGCGGGGCTCAGTTCACAGCTAACTTTTGGAAGAAGTTTCAGCAAGGTTTGGGAACTCAGGTGAATCTCAGCACAGCTTTCCATCCACAGACCGACGGTCAGGCCGAGCGGACCATTCGGACGCTTGAAGATATGTTGCGGGCTTGTGTCTTAGATTTTAAAGGTAATTGGGATGAACACTTGCCACCGATAGAATTTGCTTACAATAACAGCTATCATGCTAGCATTCAAATGGCCCCGTTTGAGGCATTATACGGGAGAAGATGTAGATCGCCAATCGGGTGGTTTGAGGTAGGTGAAGCGGAATTGCTAGGGCCAGATATGGTGTACGAAGCTATGGAAAAGGTCAAGGTTATTCAGGAGAGAATGAAAACAGCACAAAGTCGTCAAAAGTCCTATGCAGACGTTCGTCGAAGGGATTTGGAGTTTCAAGTCGACGATTGGGTGTTCTTGAGGGTATCTCCTATGAAGGGAGTCATGCGGTTCGGAAAGAAAGGGAAATTGAGTCCTAGGTATGTCGGGCCATATCGGATCGTTCAAAGGATTGGTCAAGTTGCTTATAGGCTAGAGTTGCCTCCTGAGATGTCATCGGTGCATCCGGTATTCCATGTGTCCATGTTGAAGAAAGTGATTGGAGATCCATCCACCATCATGCCAGTCGAAGCTATAGAGGTTAATGAAGATTTGTCATATGAAGAAGTTCCAGTTGCCATTCTTGATAGGCAAGTCCGTAAGTTGAGAAATAAGGAAGTTGCCTCTGTTAAAGTATTGTGGCGAAGTCAACAAGTTGAGGAGGCCACATGGGAAGCAGAAAAAGAGATGAAGGAAAAGTACCCCCATTTGTTCGATCAAGCCTAGAAGAAATTAGGTGACCCTCCTACTCCTAGTAACTGTCATCTTGTCCAAGTTGTTTCCCTCTTAGTGCTAGTAAAAGCCTCCTCCATTTTGTAAAGAGTTATGTGTTAAGTAAGCGACTAATAGTAAGTGTAGATTGGTAGTGGTTTGTTTGTGTGTACATGTTGTGTTAAAATGGTTGAATAAGGAAAGGACTCATTGAAGTGACTAGTTATGTGCAATAGTAACAATGTGATAAAATGTGTGCATTTGTTGAGGCAAGAAAGTATATACAAGTTGTGAAAAGTGTTGTATTTGTGTATTGTTGTTTGGTAATGTGTTTCGGGGGCCCTCTGACAGGTGGATATGTCCATAATACAAAGGAAACTCCGGCGAAATTTTTCTAAAATATAAGAGTTAGTCAAAATTTTGATAGCTTGCATATCATGTCTTTCAAAACTCATTTATTTCAAAATCCTCATTCGAGGACGAATGATCTTAAGGGGGGGAGGATGTAAGGACCCGTAAAATTTTTGTGCATAAAACCTAGTAGATGTGGTGTCATGGTCCGAATGATGTGTTAGGAATGCGTAGAATTCTTCAACATGCGGACCGCATTCTGACCCTTGGTAGTGATTTAAGTTTCAAAAATGTAGAGAAATAATTTTTCCGAAAAAGTGTCAAATATGCGGTCAAGAATGCGACCGCAGAATCAACATGCGGACCGCATTCTGACCGCAAATCGTTCCAGAGAGTTTCTCAAAAATTCGTCAAATGTGCGGTCGATATGCGATCGCATGTCAAATCTGCGGTGCATTTTGCGACCGCAGATCAAACATGCGGACCGCATTCCGGCCGCATTCCTTAACAGAAACTTCTCAACTTTGAGGCCATTCTGCGGTCACTTTGCGGACCGCATGTGGGTTCTGCGGTCGCATAGTGACCGCATATTCGACCCCGGCCCAGATTTTGTAACATTTTGACCCGATCTCTTCTTTAATATAACGCCTTTCACCCTCATTTTCTCAAATCATTTTACCAAAATTAGAGAGAGAAGAGAGGGTTTTTAGAGAGAGAAGTTCTTCATCTTGAAAGATTGTTCCAATCATCTTAATTCAAAGTGATTCTAGGGCAAGGATTCAACTTCCCCAATATTTTCAAGGTAAAAACCCTAGCTATTTTCTTTAATTTTCAGTTTTAAGATGGGTAAAGGAATGTTTTCATATAATAGCTTTTGGAAAATGGAATTTTATACTCATGCATGATTATTGATCTTGATTTTTAGTAAAACAAAAGAAGTAAGTAGAAGTAAGAGTCTTCAAGAACAAGGTTGGCAAGAATAGGATATCTTGGGTAAGCATAAAGTAGAAAGTTAACGGAAGAAAACTCATCACCAGGTATGTATGGCTAATTTTGATTCTTGTGAAATCGCCCGTATGTGTAAAATTGTTTGGCATGTGTTGATTTGAGAAATTGTATGTGATTATTTGATGTTGTTGTTGGATATTCAAAGTTGTTGTTGAACTATGAGTGTTGTGGTATGAAATATGAACCGAAAGGTAAATGAGAGTTGAATTGGGTAAAGAAATTGTGAATAATGATTATGATGGCCTATATGGCACCTTGTGGAAAAGAAAACGAAACACTTGAGAATTGGTTTATTGTGGAAAGAGATGAAACACTTGAATTATGGAAAATTGTTGAATATACATGTGTGAATATTCTTGAATGTGGAAACATTGTAACTTGGTTGTGATATTGGCTTGAGAAGTAATTGAGAACATGAAACAATGTGCAAGTTGCTTATTTGAACTTGTTGAAATTGTGTGTAGTACCTTATCTGCTGTTTGAAATTGTTGTGTTTTCAACCGTAAGGCGGGGTCGTGTTGCGCGCCGCAACGTGGTGAAATAAGGTGTGGGTTGGGGTGATAAGGGTGGCCGAGGTAATAAGGGTGGTCGGGGGCAATAAGGATGGAAAGCGATCGAAATCGCTATTGAAAATTGATACATAAATCAATAATGTGAAATTGTGAAAGGAGACAACAGGAGAGTTTGCAACCTGTGGGGCACTGATTGCCCCTTTGTTTGACTACTTGTTCTTTACGTGATTGATTGGTTGATTGTAGAAAGTGCTTTGTGTGAGAATTATTTGAAATGAGGAAAATGTGGAAACATGGTTGGCTGGCTTAATAAATTGTTGATGTAATTTAATGGCTTGAGTTTACTTGGGACAAAGTTTGTCCATACATACCAATACAATTCAAGTGTACTGACGTCCCTTTTGCCGGGGGCGCTACATTCGTGTCATGATTGTAGGTGGATCAGTAGCAGGCACTTCAGCTCATCGGCAGTAGTATCCTTCTCCTTCCACCGCCCGTTTTGGTGAGCCCCTTTCTTCCTCGGGGCCTTGTGTGGTTCATGCCACTCGATTTAGATTTCATTTTGGTTTTGTAAGGTATAGCCGGAGCCTTGTTACCGGCAAGTATTATATTTCTCTTTTTGTATCCTAGAGGCTCTGTAGACATGTAAACTGTGGGACTCCAGTCTTATGTATATATATTGTGTTATGTCGGGCGTTGTAAAAAAAAATTGAAACCTAGTTAATGAATCACTCGTATCGTTTTATTTGTTTAATGTGAAATCAATTATGATTAGTAATATATTTGGTTAATGAGAAACGGTCATCACAGGGGTAACGCGTGGGAATGAAAGGCACCCAGGTCCGCTTGACTGGGGCAACCCGGTCAGGCGCCGGTCATGTTCCTCGATTTGGGGCGTGACAAACTTGGTATCAGAGCTTAAGGTTTTAAAGTTTCCTAGGATGTCTCGGAGTCGTGTCTAGTAGTGCCCTTCTTATAGGTGTGTTGTCGACCACATCATATAAGTAGGGGGCTACACGGGCATTTAGGAAATTACCTATTTCTTTGTTAATCTATGTCGTGCGGTAAAGTGCAATGTGGAAATATCTGTGTCTAATTCGTGCCTTGTTCCCAAATTTTCAGAATATGGCACCTAAGAAGAAGGCTAGACTCGGTCTTAGGGCCAATACCGGCCCAAGTGCAGCTGTTAATCATGTACCCGATGCCGTGGGAGAGAATGACCCACCAGTCCCGAATTTGCCTGGCCCATCCGTTCAAAACCCAAGTGTCCCTATTCCAGCTGCGGCAGAGGATGCCACCATTCCTCCTGCCAGTGTTCCTGACTCAGATACAGTTCCCGCTTCGGGCTCCTGGTATCTCTAATGAAGAACTTAGGGGAGCCATCCATATGTTAACACAGCTAGTGGCCGCACAGGCCCAGAGATCCCATGATGCCCCTGCATCCTCCAGCGGACAGGGAGATTCTTTTGGCTCCAGAGTCCATCAATTCTTGCGATTGGCCCCTCCAGAATTTTCAGGCACCGATCCAGAGGCTGACCCACAGGAATTCCTTGATGAGATATACAAGACCCTCAGAGTAATGAAGGCTACAGATATAGAAGGGGTAGAGTTGGCCTCTTACAGGCTGAAGGGAGCGGCACGTTCATGGTTCGAAATGTGGGAGGATTCCCGTGAGGAAGGGAGCCCTCCGGCCAGATGGGATGAGTTCGTGGATGCATTTATGGACCACTTCTTACCCGCTGAGGCAATGGCAGCTCGTGCCACTGAGTTCGAGGTTCTCAAACAGGGCAGTATGAGTGTTTGGGAGTATCACATGGAGTTCGTAAGGTTGTCCAAGTACGCTCCTCATTTAGTATCGACCATGGATGCCCGGGTTCGACGGTTTGTTCGGGGCCTTAGCCCTTTGGTAGTGAATGAGGCCGCCACAGCAGCTTTGCACTCAGACATGAACTATGGGAGGATTGTGGGATTTGCTCAGTCCACAGAGGCCAGGAAATTGAAGATTCGTGCAGAAAGAGAAAGTAGCAGCAGGGCCCGGTCAATGGGTCGTTCGGGGAGATCACTTCCAGGGAGGGGGTCATCAGGGCCATCCCAGTCATATGCTCAGTCCTCCGCGAGTGCACCGCCATCCATGCACAATCATCAGCAGGGCAGTTACTCGAGACCTGGTTCAGACAGCAGGAGGCCTCGTCAGTCTGGTCATCCTGGGGTGAGATCCCAGCAGCACGGGAGACCTACATGCCCCAAGTGTGGGAGATTTCATACAGAAACTTGCTACCTTGACCTTCCAGTGTGCTTCGGGTGCGGGGTGAGAGGTCACATTCAGCGGGACTGCCGTGCACCCCGTCAGGGTATAGGTAGGGGATCTGCTCAGTCATCCGGTTCTTCGGCTGCTACATCATCAGCGCGTACTCCAGCAGCAGCAGGGCGTGGTGCAGCTAGGGGTGGAGCTCAGGGTAGGGGTGGACCTAGCCGATTCTATGCATTGAGTGACCGCCAGAATGCCGAGGCTTCTCCAGATGTTGTTACAGGTATCATGTCTGTTCATACTATTGATTGTTATGCCCTTATTGATCCAGGGTCCTCCTTGTCTTATGTTACTCCATTCATTGCTTCAAGTTTTGGGATAGAACCCGAACAGCTTCATGAGCCGTTCTCTGTGTCGACTCCAATTGGTGATTCTATTACAGCCTCATGAGTATATAGGAATTGTGTTGTTACGGTGGGTGGTCGTGATACCGATCTTATTGAGCTTGGGATGGTAGATTTTGATGTAATTATGGGGATGGATTGGCTCTATTCGTGCTTTGCCAAACTTGACTGTCGAACGAGAGTTATGAGGCTCGAGTTCCCTAACGAGCCAGGTCATTGAATGGAGAGGAAATGGTGTAGTGCCAAGGGGTAGGTTTATTTCCTACCTTAAGGCTTCGAAGATGATTAAGAAGGGGTGTATCTATCACCTGGTTCGGGTAACGGACACCACCTCGGATGTGCCTATCCTCGAGTCCGTGCCAATTGTGAATGAATTTCCCTGAAGTGTTTCCAGATGAGCTTCCAGGCATCCCGCCGGATAGGGAGATTGATTTCGGGATCGATGTAATGCCGGATACTCAGCCAATATCCATTCCACCATACAGAATGGCGCCAGCAGAGTTAAGGGAGTTAAAGGAGCAGCTGAGGGATTTATTAGAGAAAGGGTTCATACGACCGAGTGTGTCGCCATGGGGTGCTCCGGTTCTCTTTGTCAGAAAGAAGGATGGGTCACTTCGAATGTGTATTGATTATCGCCAGCTTAACAAAGTCACCATTAAGAATAAATATCCATTGCCTCGAGTGGATGATCCGTTTGACCAATTGCAGGGAGCGAGGTTCTTCTCAAAGATTGATTTACGGTCCGGGTACCACCAGTTGAAAATCAGGGAGCAGGATATTCCTAAAACCGCCTTCAGAACTCGTTATGGTCACTTAGAGTTTTTGGTCATGTCTTTTGGGCTAACCAATGCCCCAGCAGCTTTCATGGACCTTATGAATCGGGTTTTCAAGCCATTCCTAGATTCCTTTGTGATTGTATTCATTGACGACATTCTCATCTACTCTCGGAGCAGGGAAGATCATGCCGTTCACCTCAGAGCAGCATTGCAGACCCTTCATCAGCATCAATTGTATGCCAAGTTCTCAAAATGTGAGTTTTGGTTGAAGTCCGTAGCTTTTCTAGGGCATGTTATTTCCAGTGAGGGAATTATGGTGGATCCTCAGAAGATTGCGGCAGTGAAAGATTGGCCTAGACCCACGACCCCGACAGAGATTCGCGGCTTTTTGGGTCTGGCAGGGTACTATCGGAGGTTTGTAGAGGGATTCTCAACCCTCGCCTCCCCATTGACTAAATTGACGCAGAAGCAGTTAAGTTCCAGTGGTCCGAAGCATGTGAGAAAAGTTTCCAAGAATTGAAGTCAAGATTGACCTCGGCACCGGTATTGGCCTTGCCAGAAGGCACAGAGGGATTTGTAGTCTATTGTGATGCCTCCAGAGTCGGTTTGGGATGTGTATTGATGCAGCACGGAAAGGTTATAGCTTATGCTTCCAGACAACTCAAGAACCATGAGAAGAATTATCCGACGCATGATTTGGAACTTGCAGCTGTTGTGTTTGCTTTGAAAATATGGCGGCACTATCTTTATGGAGTTCATGTAGATGTGTTTTCAGACCACAAGAGCCTCCAGTATTTGTTCAAGCAGAAGGAGCTAAATCTGAGACAGCGGCGGTGGTTAGAATTACTCAAGGACTATGATATGGACATATTATACCATCCAGGGAAGGCAAATGTGGTAGCCGTGTCACGCCCCAAATCGAGGAACATGACCGGCACCTGACCGGGTTGCCCCAGTGAAGCGGACCTGGGTGCCTTTCATTCCCACGCGTTACCCCTGTGATGACTGTTTCTCAATAACCAAATATATTACTAATCATAATTGATTTCACATTAAACAAATAAAACGATACGAGTGATTCATTAACTAGATTTCAATTTTTACAACGCCCGACATAACACAATATATACATAAGATTGGAGTCCCACAGTTTACATGTCTATAGAGCCTCTAGGATACAAAAGGGAAATACAATACTTGCCGGTAACAAGGCTCCGGCTATACCTTTCAAAACCAAAATGAAATCCAAACCGAAGTGGCAAGAACCACACAAGGCCCCGAGGAAGAAAGGGGCTCACCAAGACGGGCAGTGGAAGGAGAAGAATACTACTGCCGACGAGCTGAAGTGCCTGCTACTGATCCACCTACAATCATGACACGAATGTAGCGCCCCCGGCAAAAGGGACGTCAGTACACTTGAATTGTACCGGTATGTATGGACAAACTTTGTCCCAAGTAAACTCAAGCCATTAAATTACATCAACAATTAATTAAGCCAGCCAACCATGTTTCCACATTTTTCCTCATTTCAAATAATTCTCACACAAAGCACTTTCCACGATCAACCAATTTAACAATAACCAATCAATCACGTAAAACACAAGTAGTCAAACAAAGGGGCAATCAGTGCCCCACAGGTTGCAAACTCTCCTGCTGTCTCCTTTCACAATTTCACATTATTGATTTATGTATCAATTTTCAATAGCGATTTCGATCGCTTTCCATCCTTATTGCCCCCGACCACCCTTATTACCTCGGCCACCCTTATCACCCCAACCCACACCTTATTTCACCACGTTGCGGCGCGCAACACGACCCCGCCTTACAGTTGAAAACACAACAATTTCAAACAGCAGATAAGGTACTACACACAATTTCAACAAGTTCAAATAAGCAACTTACACATTGGTTCATGTTCTCAATTACTTCTCAAGCCAATATCACAACCAAGTTACAATGTTTCCACATTCAAGAATATTCACACATGTATATTCAACAATTTTCCATAATTCAAGTGTTTCATCTCTTTCCACAATAAACCAATTCTCAAGTGTTTCGTTTTCTTTTCCACAAGGTGCCATATAGGCCATCATAATCATTATTCACAATTTCTTTACCCAATTCAACTCTCATTTACCTTTCGGTTCATATTTCATACCACAACACTCATAGTTCAACAACAACTTTGAATATCCAACAACAACATCAAATAATCACATACAATTTCTCAAATCAACACATGCCAAACAATTTTACACATACGGGCGATTTCACAAGAATCAAAATTAGCCATACATACCTGGTGATGAGTTTTCTTCCGTTAACTTTCTAATTTTCAATAGCGATTTCGATCGCTTTCCATCCTTATTGCCCCCGACCACCCTTATTACCTCGGCCACCCTTATCACCCCAACCCACACCTTATTTCACCACGTTGCGGCGCGCAACACGACCCCGCCTTACAGTTGAAAACACAACAATTTCAAACAGCAGATAAGGTACTACACACAATTTCAACAAGTTCAAATAAGCAACTTACACATTGGTTCATGTTCTCAATTTCTTCTCAATTCAGTATCACAACCATGTTACAAGTATTCCAAAATCGAAAATGCCCACATAATCATGTTCAACAATTCACCACAATTAAGGTGTTTCAAAGTCTTTCCACAATAAGCCAAAAATGCCATCACAATGGTTGTTCCCAATTCTTTACCAACCTCGATTACCTTTTTATCTTTCAATTCATATTCCATACCATACATAGTTCAACATCAATCAAATCCTCAACAAGGAAATCAAAGGATTGATAAAATTTCTCAATTTGACACATGCCAAGACAATTCGCACACATTTGGGCGATTTTACAAGAATCAAAATTAGCCATACATACCTGGTGGTGAGTTTTCTCCCGTTAACTTCCTACTTTATGCTTACCCACGCTATCTTACTTGTGCCAACCTTGTTCTTGAAGACTCTTACTTCTACTCACTTCTTTTTACTAAAAATCAAGTTCAATAATCATGCATGAGTGTAAAAATTCTATTTTCAAAAGCTATTATATGCATACCTCTCTTTACCCAATTAAAACTGAAAGTCAAAGAAAAATAGTTAGGGTTTTTACTTTGAAAAGATTGGGGAAGTTGAATCCTTGCCCTAAGATCCCTTGGAATTACGGTAGTTAGAACAATCCTTGAAGATGCAAGATTTCTCTCTCTAAAAACCCTCTCTTCTCTCTCTAATTTTTTTGTAAGATAATATGATAAAACGAAGAAGAAGTGTGTTATATTAAAGAAGAGATCGGGTCAAAATATTACAAAAATCCGGGCCGAGGTCGAATATGCGGTCACTATGCGACCGCAGAATCCACATGCGGTCCGCAAAGTGACCGCAGAATGGCCTCAAAGTTGTGCAGGTTCTGTGAAGGAATGCGGTCACTATGCGGACCGCATGTTGATTCCGCGGTCGCAAAAGTGCACCGCAGATTTGACATGCGATCGCATATCGACCGCACTTTTGACACGATTTTGGGCAACTCTCTGGAACGATTTGCGGTCAGAATGCGGTCCGCATGTCAGGTTTGCGGTCGCATTCTTGACCGCATATTTGACACTTTTTCGGAAAAATTATTTCTCTACATTTTTGAAACTTAAATCACTACCAAGGGTTCGAACCGCGGCGAGCAAGCTCGCCGCGAAGAATTCTACGCATTCCTAACACATCATTCGGACCATGACACCACATCTACTAGGTTTTATGCACAAAAATTTTACGGGGCCTTACAATCTGTTAGGGAATGATCTCTATAATTGGTTCATTAGAAGCCATCAAGCACGAAATTAGCAAGGAGTCTGCTAGTGAGTCCCGAGCGAAGGAAAGAAGGACATGAGAGGCATAGAGAGGACACAAGGACAAGACACAACTCATACCTCGGTAAATTTGATCTTCATTGGCCTTGTTGTACGCAGATCGATTACTCTCCTTTGAAAGTGAAGCCTGTTTGAAGGCAAGTCATGGTATCCGGGATCAGACATCGAAAGGTAAAGCGAGGTTTCGAAGTCTATTATGGAAGCGGGCCCCTACTGGTAGTGATACCTTGAATTCATGGATGAAGGCTAACGTTTTCTATTGGAATAGAGGGATGTGCATATCAATTCTACTTTTCACTTTTCCATCTAGAGATAGTTTGCCCCGAGTTAGGATACGGAGTTGGAAGAGAATGCCAGTATATCAGTTCATCTTCATCAAAGGCCAAGATCTCCATGAATTCTATTATTTTGCGTCTCTTTGCTTCTGAGGCAGTTTCAAGTTTAAGCCGATCCTCGAGGTCCAGTAAAAGGTCACTCCTCATCTCGATCTTATTAAAGGAGGAAGTATATAGATCAAGGTTTCTACGTACTTCTATTATCGAGGGTGCGAGCAGGGGGGACGGCAGGGAGGCTGGCTCTACCGGTTGGTTGCCGAAGATGACCCCTCGCCTTGGTCTCCAAATAAGTTTTTATAATAGTCAAAAGCACCTTAAAACCACGAATAATTTGGAGATAAGGGTGATGAGTTGTGATCCTTTAAGGCGGGGGCACGGGGTTATGGTCTTGTTACTTTATGTTTCGGAGTCAATTGATCCCTCGATCAAGTCCTAACTATAAATATCTTAAGAGAAGAAGAGTAATCATTTGGATTCGAGGTGAAACCCCTCTGCTTACAGTCAAGTGGCTGAACGCCCCTCTCAGCCGTTACAAAGTTCTTCTGCTCTATTCACCGAAATCGAAGGTCAGCTGACTGAGGAGTTAGTATTGATTCATGCAAAGATGCTCATTTGAAGCTGGAGTAACGAATTGTCCACCACATCACCCCGAAGAGCAGTGGCTCTGTGGTTTTGCACGCCTATAGAGAGACTCCAAAAGTACCAACACTCAATTGAAAGAAAGAGCAATCAACTATATGCTTAACTCATGCCCCAGGAATCCCCAGAAATAGAGAGAGGGTAAGAGCTAATCTTTTACTAGAGGGAAAGCTGGCAAAAAGCATAGAGCGTGCGTGCTACGCTCTCGCCCTCCTTCCATCCGCGAAGCTAAGGCGGGAGAAAAAGCGTAATTCCCCGGTGTCATAGCTTACCTTTCTATCTTCCTCCCACGTGACGTTCCCAAAGCGATCACTATCATTTTCTTGCTTTCTTCTTGTCTTGAATTTTTATAGAACGACTTTATATCAGGTATAGTTTGTTAAGATGAAGCGTTAGTTAATATAGCAAGTGTGACGGGGATGCGGCTCGGGTATAGTAGGTCTTGACGCCTAGCATGAAAGAGCCTTCTCTGGTAGCAGTACTATACCTTATTATCTCTCTATCTTCCAGTCTATATAAAACGTAGTTAGCAGAGGTCAGGCTGTCTGGCATTTCCTCGCGTACAGGACTACTTTTGCATCAGCTCTCTCTCGTTAGGTAATTACCGAGGCAAAAGCTGCTTTCTCGGAAGTCAGTTTCCTCGCCATCTTAGTAGGACTAGGTTTAAAAACTTTCACTTACTCAGTTGTTTTGCGGGAAGGCGCTTCTAGAATTACGTTTAATGTCCCTTTATGACTTTCCTGATCGGTGCCTCGGGTCAGTAGCTGGGCTCCGGGGCATTACTACCACGGCTGCTATCGACCCAAGCCCAAAGAAGGAAATGAACAGACTAAAGTGAGGAGTTCATTAGCCTTACATAGTTAAGGAGGATGAGGGTCAACCTCTTTCATGACCCATGGCCCAGTGCGTCACTTAGTTAGCCTTTGTAGAACAAAATAAGCAAGGCTGGTTTTTCGATAGGGAAAGAGACAGGGGAGGGGGAGTTGGCTTTAATTGAAACACGTTTTTTGGATGGACGATATGGATTTATTCGGGATAGTTAACCACTTTTTTAACCGTGAGAGGGTTGATGTAATTCAGATCGAACGAAGTGAGAGGAAGGTCAGTCGGAACCCGCTGACTCCAGAATGGGGGGGGGAGGCTCCACAGGCGCCTGCATCGACTTAAATTTCCCACCCCGCTCCCGATCAAAAAGTGCATGTGAGACTTCGAAGGGACATTCACACTTTGATTCGTGAGCAACTTCACGAGAACATTGAGAAAGAGGCAAATGGCGGCTGTCCGTGCACTTTCCATTCCAGTACTTAAACTGATAAACTTGAATAAACAATCAAGACCTGGCTCAAGGCTAACCCCTCCACACTTAGGGTCAGGAACGGGAAGAGGAGAATAAACAATCAAGACCTGGCTCAAGGCTAACCCCTCCACACTTAGGGTCAGGAACGGGAAGAGGAGAATAAGTAGGACATGCTCGAGGTCAATTCTTTCTTTTAGGAGAGATCCCACCCCCTTCTTTAGCGCTTGTACGTTCTATAAGACTTCCTTCTTGTTCTCGGTGAAGGAATCAGAGCTGCTATAGAATCAGCATCTTACTCTTTAACGGCAAGCTCAGCAACAAGAAGTTTTCCTCTGTTGGAAAGCAGTCTTACACGGATATGGGAGCTTACTCCACTGTTGCTGGTTTAGTAAGATAAGCATTTCTATCCTTTATGATTATGAAAAATGAATGGATAGAGAGGAAGGCTCCAGGTTTTGTTTCCTTTGGTGTCAACATAGGAATGGGAGCAGTTTGAATGGATGCCTTTTTCCTTTGTTGAATCAGCCAAACCAGTAGCCTTTCTTTTATGCGGGATTGCCTTATGATGCAAGGAATAAGGGCTGGCTGGATGCCAAGAAGAAGCTGGTTGAGGAATAACGACAGCTAAATCATCTGCTGCACAGTAGTACGTATTAGGCAAATGTGATTTTTCTTTCCTAGGCTGAGGAGCATAGTCAGAGGTCTTTGGTGCCTGAATGCTTGACATAGAGCTTGAACTAGGGGCAATCCAGCAACCATTTCCACTGGATACCATCAAAATGGGAAAGATAGGAGGAACCGATGAAATTCTTTTGGAGTTCTTCCCCGCTAACGTCTAAGCTCTCAAGGACTCGGATTAGTCAACAGGAATGAATTCTAAGAACGCTGGTAGCTGGAAGCTCGAGCAAGGAGCGGAGCCTAGCCCTATAGCTATAGGCTATATAATATTCTATTTCCTCTGCTTTAAATATTTAGAATCAAAGTCATTGCTCATTCATTAAGAGCTCTTGTCGCTAAAGTAGATCTAGATCGAGAGAGAGAATTGGCTTCTCGACAATCCACTGGAGTCAGAGCAATAGGGGTGTTCACATCGGGACTTTCTTAATAGAGAAAATACCCATACCCTGAATCAGGGAAAGGCGATAACGACCCAGGAAATGGTGAAGTACGTGAATCGACTCCCTCTTCGAGTCCAAACCTTTTAACATAAAATAAAGAATAAGGGACTGACTTCTTTCTGGACAAGGATCCTAAATAAATTGCACATGCTCCAAGGACTTCACGAAATTAGGAGGCACACAGGTGGGTATACCAAGATAAATGCGGGTAAGCGATGAGGGAAATTTCCTCAACAAGCTAAGTTTTTATTTCCAGAAAGATCCCCACGCTGAGGGATGAACCTAGCCAAATGATCTTATGGAACACCTATCCTATCTTTTAGGTTCCACTTGGGCAATATGTATCCCACTGAGTATGGCTCATAGTAAACCTCTGTAAGATAAGGAGGATCATAGGGTAGGTAACCTTTTCACCATTATAAAAGAATGGTACCTTCCAGTAAGCAGGTCTCTTCAGGCACTCCCAAAAGAAAAAAGATAATTCAATTCATTTTAGCCTCTGGGCGAGGATACTCCAACAAGAAGAGCCTAACCAGGCCCTTTAGATAATAGCCCATACAATAGGGTAGCCCTACAGAGACAAAATGAAACGCCTTCATCGTAGGCTAGCATAGCAGATAATAATGCAAAATCCAGGAAGGGGAGGGGGAATGAATGCCAAATCTGAAGCAAACCGAAAAGCTAGTTCATGCGGAGTGAGTCTAGTGCTACCCTTTAACCTAGAAGAACTCAGTGAGCCTTCAAGAATGTCCTTCCTGGCCCGTTGTTTGAGTTGACCGAAGGTGGTGGGTGGAGGGAACCAAAGACGTTGACGATCGATTCCTTCCAAAGAGAGTTGTTGCCGACCCTTAAACCATAAAAAGAAGACCAGTTTCCGATCGGAAAAGAGAAGCAACTAGAGTTGACTTTTTTGTTAGACCGACACTCAACACCTAGTTGCGACCAATAGCATTTTACACTTTCCCAAAGACCAATACACAAGTGATTCGCCATAGTCTAATCGATTGAGGAGGACAACCGATGCCCGAGCCTAAGGTGGGAATAAAGAGAATCGTCTATACAAAATCTTCCTTTTATCTCCGCAGAAGGCCTAATTTATGCTTATTATCAATCCTTGTGGGAGCTTACCCATATGGCTTTAGCACGCCCTCCCTCTTCTAAGGATAAATACCCATACTATTGAACTATAGCTACCCTCTACGAGATGAACTAAACAGAGAAGAGGGGAGGAACGCATATTTCTTTTATATTAAAATAAAGAAA
This sequence comes from Nicotiana noctiflora, assembly GCA_032618575.1. Taxonomy (NCBI): domain Eukaryota; kingdom Viridiplantae; phylum Streptophyta; class Magnoliopsida; order Solanales; family Solanaceae; genus Nicotiana; species Nicotiana noctiflora. Next base: position 302,618 of record JASVEL010002225.1, read on the forward strand.
GATTTTTTAGGTTCCTTGAAGCCAGTTACAAGTGAGTCAGAAGCTCTTATAGCAAATGTTTGCTCTATTTATCCTATTGGGATTGGAGCAATAGTGGAATGGAAGAAAGGAAGCTGTCCTTATCTTCTCCTCTAATCGTTGCCTCCTCCTGACATGAAGGAATGCCTAATAATCGTACGGGGGCTGGTATGTCCTTTCAGTTCTGGTATGGGGAAGGCCGATCAAAGAACAGACTCATATACTGCCTGGTGTTGATTCGGCAATTTGCGTCTAGTGGGGAGCTTTGTCATCTCAAAGAATAAGCAGATCTTAATCTTAAAGTCGTGGATCTCGTGATGGCAGCTAGCTGCTTTCTGCTCTCCTTATTAATTTAGTGCCAACTCCACTAGGTACAGGTATGGAGTCTTCTTCCATCTCAGCGATGCAATAGGTTGATTTACCTTACTAGTCATATGCCCTAAAGGTTTACTGTCTGGATGGTACTTTTCAACATATAAGCGAATCACGCTCAAGTGGTGGTTGACGAAATATCTACTTCTCCTATTCCCTATCTTGTATGGCCTTAGATTCCACTGTCCCTTTTCACTTCACGCAATAGCACGCTTCGAAGCAAGTGGGCTTTGCCGGTAGTAGCCTCCTAAATTAGTCGACTAGCTTCTTTCCGAAAAAGCTTACCAGTCCTACACTTCTTTCTTCTATGTCTAGTGGAGCTATTCCCACACAGCCTGAGAGCTGAGTGAGGACCTTTTTGAGATGCTTTTTTCCTTCCAAAGCAAAATAATCACTCCACTTGCTTATTGCGCTCGATCTTCATCCTACCTAACTCGATGTTGCTTTTTTTTCTCAGACAGAGAAGATTTTTGCTCTCGTATTGCGAGTTTTACACTTCGTTAAGTTACATTAGGGATTTATACATCTCTACCTTGGTGATTATGTTATGCTTTAGTTGATGTGAAATGAGCGGATTCTGGGATAGGAGGTCTTGTCGATATGGAACCTACCCTTCCGTAGTGAAGAATTGTCATCCTATAGCCGAGTGTTTTAAATTTGGTTTAGAGTTGAGTGATGAAGCTCATGATTCTGCCGTTAGTGAGAAGCAAGTAAACTCTATAGCCCTAAACTAAAGGAACAGGTCAAGTTCGTTCAGCTTGAGGGATAAATTACGTGGCTGACCTGCCAGTCTATCAAATATTGTAGTTTATCCTTAAGAGCATGAGGTTCCTTGTGTGAAACTTAGATGTTGAAGCACGCACCATTTCTTTATCTTATGCTATGGGTAAGGAATCAAAGACAAGGAGCCAACCCTATTTATTTTTAGGAAGCAGCCTCTCCCCTCCCCTGTGGGTTCACCCCTGAGACTAATGCCTTAACGGCCTTTTAAGCGCCTTTCATAACGGACTCGACACCAATGAGGTGGGATTGGTCATATTCTAGCTTACTCTGCTATAACTATTGTTACTTCCATGCTACTAAGCTAATAAGATCGGGAGAAAATGTTCTTAAAGAATGTTCATTTTATTTGATAAGTAATCAAGGAGCTATGTATATAGCACTCAAATGAGGCCTACTGATAAACTAAAGAGAACAGATTCAAGTTAAGTTAGCGCAGGGGTAATCCAGCTACAAATGAAAGAGTAAAGTGCATTATCTTCATTCCACTTCCAATTAGATGTGTTAGGCACAGTGAAATTTGCCAATCCTCTTAGAAATCAGTTGAAAAAGAAAATCAAGACTGCTTAGTGCTTGGTCCTAGATAGCGATGAACTGCCCAGCTAGGCACGATTGCAGACAGACACAAATGGGGCGCCGCTTACCTTAGTGAGCTCGAAAAAAAGGAAAGAAGGGGAGGACGCTTTTGCACAAGAACAAAGGTTGAGTTATAGGGGATTGCTTGAGGAAGGCCCACATACCATTCCGAGGGGTCCTCTCTCTTCCTCATTCTATTTCTTACTTATGGATTGCCTTAAGAATAGCATAATTTCCTGCCTTTTGGTAGATTAAAAAAAATTCTACCGACCAAGCTGGTTCACCTCTAGAAATACGTATGTAAGTTTCTTCTTTCCTCCTCATGTAGTAAAGAAAGGGCATCCTTAGACAAACAGAGCCTAGCCAGAGAGTGGACATTCCCCATGTTGCGGTTCCAAAAGTTCTCCCGAAGTAGTTTACCGGGAGCTAAGATAGGCCTGTGCTTGTCTAATTTAAGACAGATAGCGAAAATTCTATGAAGACATAGATATAGAAAGTGTTCAGCGAGTTCGAGGAATTGTAAGTCTCTGAGTGCAACTCCGAATAGTTATGAGATGGTTGTTGCAATCATAGTAGATCTGTTATTGTTTGATTTTTGGTTGTATGATCACACTCGAAATATCATGAATATCCTTCTTCGTCTCTCTTCGATTTTTTAGAGATTTTTTAAGAGTTTGGTAGTACTTTTCATTGCGTCCTTTCTTATGAACTTTTTCTTTACTTGGACCATTCCATTTCTCAATTCCCTCGATTGGCTGCTTTCTTTAATGGAGGACATTCCTCTTTACGGCAGAGATGTTGGAAGGGGTGTTACCTGTTCTATAGAAGCAATTCTTCCCGCGGCTGAAGAAGATCCAGGGGATCGGTCCGAAATCGAAAGAGCCTTGGATCAACTTGAATTGGCCAAGATTAGATAACAAAAAGATTGCTTGGCTGAACAAATTAGCCTTCTGATTGAATCGGAGAAGGCACGACTAGTTAGAAGATTGTGGCACTGCAACTTGGGTGAACTTCCATCACCAAGTGAAATGGTCGAAATTATTATTAACTGTTTCGCCAGCAAAGCTACCTATATACCAACAAACCCAATGTCCCCATGGCAAATTTACGGCACTTGAGGGTTTGGCACGAGCACAACAATCGGCGGAGTAGGATGGGAAGGGAAACATAAGTATAAAAAATCATATTTCTTCAATAATTGAAGGATATTTCAAGTAGAAAATCTGATGTATTGTTTCACATTTGAATTTCTCTTACATTCTACGTTCCCGAAATGGATCCTATAAAATATTTCACATTTTCTATGATTATCTCTATTTCAGCTATTCAGGGAATCCTCCTTAATTCACAAAATATTCCAATTATGTCAATGCAAATTGAATCAATGTTATTAGTTGTGAATTCGAAATTTTTGGTATTTTCTATTTCTTCGGATGATATGATGGGTCAATCATTTGCTTCATTGGTTCCAACGGTGGCAGCTGTGGAATCTGCTATTGGGTTAGCTATTTTTGTTATTACATTCCTAGTCCGAGGGACTATTGTTGTAGAATCTATTAATAGCATTCAAGGTTAAAGATGACTCCTAGAGAGTTACCAAAATACGAAGTTCTCTTCTCCTTTCTTTCTATTCTTTCTTTTTGATACTTGGTTGGCAGGGTCAAGGCCTTTCTCGCTGGGCGAGCACATCCAATTATAAAGTCCTTTCTTATTCTTAAACCAATTCTCGTTCAGCTGCTGAAAGATAGAGATCAGGCTTTCTAAATAAGATTGAGTTCCACGAATATGCAGGCTAGAAAGATGCTATTTGATGCTATTCTATCTATTTGTGCATCAAGTTCGAAGAAGATCTCAATTTATAATGAAGAAATTATAGTAGCTTTATGTTTTATAGGCTTTATCATATTCAGTCGGAATGGTTTAGGTAATACTTTCAAAGTGACTCTTGACGGGAGAATCCAGGCTATTCAGGAAGAATCGCAGCAATTCCCCAATCCTAACGAAGTAGTTCCTCTAGAATCCAATGAACAACAACAATTACTTAGGATCAGCTTGCAAATTTGTGGCACCGTAGTAGAATCGTTACCAATGGCACGATGTGCGCCTAAGTGCGAAAAGGCAGTGCTAGCTTTGTTATGCCAAAACCTAAATGTTATGTCAGCAACACTTCCATATGCCACTTCTTCCCATTGCATCCTTCTTCAGGACGATATAGCCATAAAGATGCACGTCTTAGTGGGGAAAAGATTTTGCCCCCAGTGTAGCTCGAAAGCAGAAAGAGTCGACTTCATTCGAGAGAGCTTGGTGGTCTTAAGAATGGTTCGGGTGGGGGATTCTCTTAAGAATAAAGAATTAGAATAGAATGTAATTCATGTTCATGTTAACAGAAGAGCAGATCCAATACCAAGACGCTTGAGATAAAAGGCTAGCCTTGTATATACGTTTTTTTTGTTTGTGTCAGAGGTGCCCAAAGCTAGAAGCAAGATTTCGAGTAGAATATTCAAAGCATTTGAGTAAGTAAGATGGATGGATTTGGAAGCAAGTGAAAGAACTAGTTGCACAGATATAGATATAGAGAAAGTCCTTTCTCTTTAGAGGGTGATATTAGGGTTTTGAGATCGGTTCTGATGTCGAACAGGTTTTCGACCCGAAAAGCTGCACAGAGCTTTCGTATGTGGTTACTACAAGGCCCACGACTTTCTTGATCGCCTCATTCTTCAACCATGGGTTAAGATGTGGCTAAAGTCTCTCCGAGGGTAGCATATATTACACTCGAGGTCTCTCGAGCCTCCTCTTGTACCAATGTCTCCATTTTAGGGTTTAATTAATAAGGTAATGAAATTTCGGTAGGGACTTTTGTTGTTGTTATGAAAGGCGGAGAGTAGTGCCCTATTCATCTAATTCCTGCTTCCCCTTGGTATCGGTAAAGGGGCTGGTAAGCGCTTCCTGAATAGATTCCTTTTTTCTTCCCCGGACACCGAACAAAGGGAACCCTGGCTTCACTTGTCGTAGTAAGACAACCTCTCTATAAGCTTTCCCTATCGCTCTGATGAACCTCTTTCCGCCTGTTCTTTAGAGTTCAAGAACAGATTCTTGCCTATCCCTTATTAGTCCATTAAGTCCGTTTTCCACTAAAGGCAACATGAAAAGCACCTAAATTGTAATACCTAAGAGGATGGACGACTAAGCAACTATGCTACTATTGGCACCCCAAATTAAAAACTACAACTGGAAATCCAACATTAGGTGGTCATTATGATCAGAAACTCACTCTCAGGAGAATTTTATTGCCTCCGCATATAACATGAGGAATCTGGTTAGCACCCATATTTAAGAATAAAAGAACAAAGACTTGACTGGACGATATTCACGAGCAGATGACAAGCGTGAGTGAGGAAGGGTCTTATGTTAGCATTTTTGGTGGTAAAGAAGATGTTCTTATTCTTCCATTCCCCAAACCCACTTCAGCTTTCAAGATTGGGTTGGTGTTCCGATAGGCGAGAGGTGTAAGCACCGCGAGGTGTGAAGCCAGATCGTTCTAGAGACAATGAAAAAATAAGCAGAATGAAAGACATTCCTACATTGACAAGGACGAGCTTTTTCACGAAGAAAGCTTCGCGCCCAACTACTTGTATATCGATCAGAAAGAAGCAGCTGCAAATGCTATGAGTGGTTGTTCCTTCATATCCTATCTATCTATAGGAGTTTCTTAATTCGCCCCCATCTTAAATAGGATTGGACTAAGTTCGGGCAGATCTTCGTCCAATTTCACGGGAGCATCACATTGAGAATTGACTCGTCTGATTAACCACTTAGACGGAGAGTTCCCCGTATTCCATTTCATTGGCAACTGAAATAGATCTAAACGGATTGAGCGGTACCCCGGACCAAAGAAATTGAAAAATGAATTGAAAAGAATATCAATATAAGGCCCAGATGTAACCTGTGCGGAGAAAGCCTACACTTGCCTGCAACTGCTTTCTCATTGGCTCCATTTAGGGTTCGTAGTCTCATCCTGAAAAGGTTTTTTTCTTTCTCCACATATACTCTCAACTTTCCTGTTATCCTATCAATAGGTCAGTCAGTGTCAGTAGTGGAGGAAGAAGAGTAGTACCATTTATTTTAGTTAGTCTTAATAGTTTAATAATTCAACTAGTGGTCTTTTTCCTAAAAAAAGGAGTCAGCCCAACATGAGCAATGATAGACAGACCAAAAATTTACACAGTCATTGTGTGCTTGATTTGTGCACCAGCACAGCAGAATTCGAAGCTGCTCGGTGTACTAGCCCTATAACGGAGTCAAACCCAACCACACGCTTTTAGTATAAAGCGGAGCAGGACCATTGGCCTGATCTGACTCTCTATCCAACCGACCTGGCCTATGTTTCCGAATCAACTGCATCGTAAGCTGCTATAGCTCTTGCCAACTACCCTGGAAATGAAAAAGAAACTCTATCCTCAACCCTTCCAATCCTTAGTTCATGGTGGCAACTTCACCCCGTGCATCCTTTGGTTGTGAGCCCCGCCTAGAGGGAGGCGCTAAGGGAAGGGCGTAGCGTTAAATCTGCCTCGCCTTTCAGAGGTTTTCCACCCTTCTGTTGAGCACCAATTGGAAATCCAATCTGACTTCTAAAACGAAAGTGAGCACAGGTGAGAGGACCCCACTTTCCCGCATTCCTCTCCCCACGAGCACAACACCAGAGATGCACAACACGTTGACCTTGTCTAACGAACGACGACTTTAGATTCTTCACTTCAAGGAGTAGAGTCGATGCCCAACCCTACCTATATAAAAGAAAAAGAATCGTTCACTTGGTCCCGAGCAATTCTACCTTCTTTCCATTATCCAACGCTCATGTGTCCCCTTCCTCCCACTCTTTCAAAGCTTTCAATAAAGCCTCGTTAGTTGTGGAAGCAGCAACCGGTCTGTTGGAAAGTTCCTGCATAAATTGTCGGATCCTAAAAAAAAGCTTTTCTGGGGACGCACTGTTCAAGTCGAGTTTCCTTATTGTCCCTTCCAAGACAACCCTTCTAACTTCCCTATTTCCAAAGGAAGAAAGAAAGGTCGAATGCTCTCTTTAGAAAGCCTCTTTTGTTGTGCTCGGCGGCCCCAATCGCAAGGCTAGATCCAGATCCACCATAGCCTGTTTAGCATGAGGAATGGCTGGCGGAGAGTCAAGATTTCCTTGATCCATTCTCAAGATCTCAGGCCCCCCTACCAACTCGCTCCCGGTGACATTAGGCACTACCTCATTTGGATTGGAAATAATATAACTGTCCATAAAACAAATCATTGCTGTGTTTTTGGTCTCGTTGAATAAAATACAAACAAAATGACTTACTAGCCACGATATATCCCCGACACAACCTACATTCACAAACGATAATTGTTTAGAAATTGAAAAAAAATTGAGACGATAATGTAATGATACGTATTATGTGAACGCAGGTGTGTCTGAGTTGCAGTCTTATGTATGTAAGAGAGCTAAGCATATTCTAAAGTAATATTCCTATAGTGAGAGTCATTGTAGTGTACTATTTGAGTTAGTTCACTCTGATGTACGGGGGCCTGCCCCTACTCTTTCTTTATCGGGTTATAATGATTTTGTGACTTTTTTGGATTCTTTCTCTCGTCTTACTACTGTTTATCAACAAATATATAAGGATGAGGTTAGTTTTATCCTTCTTATTTATCAAAAGACTGTTAAAACTCCATACAATGCTTCTATAAAAAGACTTAAGTCAGACAATAGTAAAAAGTACATCTCCCAGAAACTGTTGCAGGGGTATTTGAAAAATCAAGGTATTGAGTCTCAAATGACACGCCCATACACCCCACAGCAAAATGAGGTTGCAGAATGGAAAAAGAGACCTTTATTGGAAGTTATTAGGGCACCTTCCTTTGAGATGAATCTTCAAAAGTCTTTATGGTCTAAAGTAGTGTTAACCTAGGTTTACCTGATTAATAGGGATGCTTTCCATGGTATTGAAAGGGACCTGTACAAGTGTGTGTGAACACGTGATTTTTGCACTAGGCAAATAAATTCCAAAATTAAAATAAATAGGATTTTTAGTGCAATTTAATAATTGTTTGATATCGGATGCATTTTGTGTGTTGAATAATATAAAAAATTAGAAAATAAAAAAAAATAATAAGAGAAAGTACTTTCATTTTTTTAATTAGTTTTAAAAGAAAAGAAAATAAAAAATAGTATATAGCTTTAATAGTGGAAAAATAAAAAATATATAATAGAAAATTGCCAAAAACTGCCAAAAAATTAGTAAAGGTAGGAAATTAATTAACTCAGATAATACCAAAAGGAAAAAATGAAAATACAAAAAGAAATTACCTCAAAATAATTAAAATACCAGAAAAATACATATATATATATATATATATATATATATTGGTATAATAAAACTGGACCAAATGCAGTCCAAGTAGTTGACCCAGTGTTTGAGCCCAAAAGATCCGGTCCATGACATTTGAATTAGTAGAATCTCAGCCGTTCATTGCATCCCATCCAACGACTGAGAATATTAGCGGATTTTTATTGGTTAATTAATGTGAGAAAATTGATCTCAACCGTCCAATGCGATTGATCTTACGAAAGATATCATTAGTCTCCTTATCAACGAGATGACATCGTTTAAGTAACGCTTAGTCTTGACCGTTGATCATAAGAGATCCAACGGCCAAGATATCCTCAGTGGCTCCGAGTACATAAAGGTTTGGTCTCAGTTGAGACCGGCCATTTGCAACAGCCCAAACCCTAGCCGCCCAAGTCTCTCCCTTCTTCTTCACCTTCTTCGTCTCTGCAACCTCGCCGGCCATGGAGGCCGCCACCTTTCATGGTGGTCTCCGCCCATCCCTTCACCCCAAACCACTCTCATCTTCTTCTTCGTCACAAGCCTCACCGCAAAAACCTAAAACTAACCCTGAAACCCCCCTATTCTTGAAACTCCGGTCATCTGAGTTCATCTCCGGTGACTCAAACAACAAAAACCCACCCCAAATCAACACCACAGAATCCCTGTGGCCTAATCTATCACCCCATACCCTTGGTTTCCCTCGATTCTTCCCCCATCTCCTCGAATATCTGAAAGGTAGTCGCCGGAACCCTAACTCGGGCGACTCAAACCAAAATTCCTCCCAAGATCTGACCTTTTCCCTTCTCTAAATACTCACCTCTAAACCAAAACCCCAAAAGACTTTATCTTGAAGTCTAACAAGAAGACCAGAAAAAAAGATATAAAGAAATAAAGAATGAAAAAGAAATCTGAAGAAAAGAGTGAATAAGGGAGGGAAAATGGGAAGCTCAGGGGACCGGCCCTGCAAGCTAAGTGTTCCCTCTCCCTTTTACTTGCTTTGTATTTTATTTTTGTTTTGTTCTGTTTTATGTTTTCTTCTCTTCTTTTGTGTGTTTGATATACTTTTCTTGATATAGATAACCGAACAAAACTAGGGTTTTTAGTTTGTTTGTTTCTTGTTTAAAAGATCTGTTCTTCTTTACTTCCGTTTATCTTCAAATAATTGTTGTTTATGTTATTAGATTGCATGTTTTAGATTAGGGATTTTTCTCAGTTATTCTCTTTGTTTCTCTGTTTAAGAGTTGTTCTTCCTCACTTCTAGTTTATCTTTGATTGTTCGTTTCTTGATCTGGATTGGGGATTTTCTCAAGTTATTCTCTATGTCTTCCTTTTAAAAAGATTTGTTCTTCCTCACTTTTGTTTTAGCTTAGCATGTTTGTCTCTTAAGTTAAATTGGGTATTTTCTCAGTTTTATTCTCCGTGTCTTTCTGTTTAAGGATTTGTTCTCCTTCATTTCTTTTGTTTATCATCAAACGTTTGTTTCTTGTTTAAGACTATGTATTTTTTCAACTATTCTCCATGTTCTTCTGTTCCTCATCTTCATTTTATCTATCATACGCATGTACCAAGCTAGGGTTAGTATTTGGAAAGTGGGTTCTGATTACCATTCTTGTGTTACTCTGTTAGAACCATTGTTCTTGTGTCTGGATAGGCCATGTTTATTTTCTCTTGACTGCTTTGTGAGATCTAGTCTCTATGAGTCTATGTCCATGAACTTTTAGTGTGCTTTGGGTCTTTCAGTGAGTCATTCAACATAAAATAGTTGTAACTAAGCCTAATTGATGTTTAATTGGCACTTTGCTATTTGAAACTGAGTTATGTGAGTCTGATTGATTAAGATTCAACATTATCAAACTTCTTTTCTAAGTTTTAATTGATTGATGAACATGTTTGGTTTCATTTGGTTATGTGTGCAATTGTCTGTTGAATTGGCTAAGTTTGTAATGATTTTATGTTTGTTTGAGCATTGTTAATGCCCATCAATCTTAGGGGAATTGGTTGTAGCTGCAATAGTACTAAGTCTCATAAATGATTAGTTTTGAAGTAGGTTAAAATTGAAAATCACAAAAATAGGTTACAAGTTGAATAAGTGACCAAGAATGGTCAACTTTGCAATTGACCAACTCTGCAAGGTTTTTCACACACTGCCCACCCTTAGATGGGCTAGTTGTGTAATAATTGGTCTAAGTTTGAAAGTTCAGACTTACCAAGGTTTAAGTTAAGCCCTGACCACAGGTGGCTAGGTCTGCAAAGGCCTTAGCCAAGCCTGTGTTCAGTAATGGGCTTCAATTGCAAAAGCCAAGTCTAGACTTGAGACTAGCTAAGTTTTAAATAGTCTAACCATAACAATAAAGTAGGCTAGTCCTGCAATTAGCTTAAAAATGAAGTAAAAGTTTTTAATTAACAGAAAATAAAGCAAAAGTGGTTAAAATTGAAATAGTTCTTCAAGTTATAATTGGCCAGTCCTTAAATACCAATGCAAGGACTGGCCCTTAGTTAAATAAGGTGAAAAATGCTGAAAACCTGACCTAGGTAGGTCGGGTAATTCAGTTGTGTCCTTAAGGGCATTAAGGGAACATAAATTGGTAAAATGGTTGATTAAATAGAGTACATAGGTACATAGGAGACATTTGTGCTCCTGATTTCTGCAATTTTGCAGAGATTTAGGGGTATAATGGTCTCACTAAAAAGGGAAATTAGTAAAAATCAATAACAAGTAGGGACACTTTGGTAAAAACTTAAAAATAGAATAAAAAAGAACCTTCCAGCACATGCTGGAAGGGATCTTGCAACTGAATTGGGGTGTAAAGTGTAGATTTAATGAGTTTTAAGTGGAGCGAAATGGAATTAACCCCTATTCTTTCCCCCCAAGAAATCTGCCAATCTATACCTATAAATACCCCCTAAAAAGACTTATTAAGGGCTAATTTTTCACATAGAAAAATTCAGAGTGCAATACAATAGCAATAGCAAATAGTTTCCTGCACTGTTGCTTGTGAGAATCACTACTTAAGTTGTCTGCTCGTGGGGTTTTTCTGCTCGTTTGTTGCTGGGTTTATTATTTGTTGATTGTTGTGGTTTTCTGCTCGTTTGAGATTGAATCATACACTGTTGCTTGTGCCTTGTTGAGTCTGTTGATGTTGCTTACTCCCACCCCTTAGAACTCATCGACTTCTTTTGCTGAATCAAGTGCATATCCTGTTCGACGAAAATGTAATGCCGAAGTTTGGATGAAATGAAGTTCAAAGATTAAATTTATAACAGTTGTTTTGTATTTTTGTTTTATTTCTAATTGATTGTGTAGTGTAGCTTAGATCTGTAACTTTTTTAAATGTAGTATGGTATGTATAAGTAGAAAACCAAACAAAACAATGTAATAGCTAGTATGATAGTAGTAGTGTAGTCGTAGATGGCATGTCACTTAGTAAAACTAGGTAAAACTCTTAAAAAATGAGCTAATCAACGGTAGCCTAAATTGCTAACAGCTCTCTCACAATAGTTATATAAGTTGTGCTCACGTAGTTAATTAGATTTGTGAATCAGCATATAGATACAAATAAGTTCAAAAGTATAAGAACAGTTAGAAGAAACAACAAATCATTTGCAACTGGGTCTGTGACACTAAATACGTTCAAAAATTAGTAAAATCAGTAATATAATAATGTGTATATCATCAAATAGCTTAGTCTTAGATAACTAGTGTTGTTGTAGTAATCAACTGAACTGTTTAGTTAGATAACGCTTTATATGTTTAGACCGTTTTCCTCTTATTTTGGTAGTGAAGTAATTTCATTATTAGTGTAAATCAATTACCAGAAAAAAAAGGAATAAAAGTAGTTGATTCTAATATACATTAGTTAGTTGTGATCTAGATTTAATATTGACAATCTCTGTACATTGATCTTCCTCTTTGATACATAAAAAATGCAATTGATTTTCATTCTCAGTTTATCCATATCTGTTTTAGTATGAATTCTTCACGTTTATTGTCATTTGGTTTTGGCCTAATATGTAACGTGGGCCTGAACTATCATACGAAGTTGAATGGGCTATTAAACAGAAGCCTGAAGACGGCCTGGGCCACAAAGACCCGGGCAGATCCAGTACCTATTTAAATATGGGTATAGAGGCCCAGGCCCAATAAAGGCAATGACAGTGGCATGGGCTCAATTCTGAAATGATAATAAACAATTAAGTAAAAAACCAATATAGAAAATATAGTGAAACAAATAGGATTGGACTATTAAAATTTAATCGGGATGAGCCTCATATGACACCGAATAGTGGGGACCCTTTTAGTAACAAATTGAAGTGTAAATAGATTCGGGAAAGCTAATAGTGAATTCCGTAGCTTCTCCCAAAAGATTTAAAAGCCGCTAGAAATTATTAGGCACGTTTAATACACTTTCTTTAAATACGAGTGTGCACTTGGTGCGACTCAAATCCTAAATCCCGGCAAAGCCGAGATGTACTAAAGGTCACAGGCGTACTGGTTGCGGTGTGACCCGGAGTACATTTTCGCAACGTCGTAATACTTTAAAATTGTTAAAAGTGACAACACATACATATTGTTTAAAATCTATAACAAGTCAAATAAGTTTGAGAATGACGGTTGAGCGACCGAGCTAAAACCACGGAATCCGGGAATGCCTAACACCTTCTCCTGGGTTAACAGAGTTCCTTATCCAGGTCTTTGTTTTGCGGACTGTAATAACATAGTCAATTTCCTCGGATTCGGGATTAACCGGTGACTTGGGACACCATTATCTTTCCAAGTGGCGTCTCTGAAAATTAAGTAAAAATCCCGAACCGATTGTCCTTTATGTGGAAAACTCCTTCCTCTTTGTTGTTATATCCTTCTCGAGTATTTGAGCACTGAGGTATACCCTACGTATCTTTCCAAATAGATTGGTACAAAGCCTTCTAGGGTAGTAAAAAGGGAGGTGTGACGGTGTGAAATCCTAATGCTAAAAACTTTATTCTTCTACCTAATTTCTAAATGTATCGAAGTCCTGGGTAGTAAAGAGTGGGATGCTATATTTCTAGGATTGGTAATTGTAAATATGTTAATAGATTCTTGATCTATTTCTTCCATTTTTGGGTGTGTGTTATGTCTATGTAACCAGGACCTCTCATGAGAAATTGGATCCTAGAGCTGTGAGATGTGTCTTCACTGGTTATCCGACATCAAAAATTTCTTTGATCCCATTACAAAAAGAAAGTATATCTCTATAGATGTAACTTGATTTTCAAATCAACCTGATTTTCATGAGCCAACCAAGAAAACCTTGAGTCATCAACAAGAAGAGCCCAAGTGAAGTGATCGGCCATCTTTTGTAATCCCTATGTCATCTGGCCATAAAGAAAACAATGCTACTACTCCCCTAGGGGAAGATGCGGTCAAGACCAATTAGTGGAAGACATACTGACCTGACGAGGTAAAAGAGGACTAGTTGTCCATTATGTTCCTCTTGTTAACAGCGAGGATCTTTCCCTTGAGTTGGGAAATGTTAATATGACTCAAGATGAAGATAGTGAAACTAACCCTGAAACTTCTGATCTTGATCTTACGATTGCTGACAGGAAAGGGGAAAAAGAGCCTGTACTTAACTCCCTTTGAACTACTATATATCCTATCCAAAATTGTCATACTCCTACAATGCCTTTATATCCACTTCTAATTTGGTATCCATTCCAAAGACTACAAGGGAAGCCTTGTGTGCCCCTCACTGGAAGAGGGCGATGATGGAGGAGATTAGTGCACTTGAGAAGAATGAGACATGGGAGATGGTTGATTTACCTCCCGGAAAGAAGACTATGGGATCTAAATGTAAATGGGTATACACTATTAAATTCCAGCCAAGTGGGGAGATTGAGAGATATAAAGAAAGGTTAGTGGCAAGAGGATTCACACAAACCAAAGGAATAGACTATGGCGAGACCCTTTCAACAGAGGCAAATGTCATTTCTATTAGAATCTTACTTTCCTTGGCTACACAGAGATCCTGGCCATTGTATCAGTTAGATGTTAAAAATGCCTTCTTGCATGGGCTCGCACGAGGAGGTGTATACAGAGATAGCACCCAGATATGGAATGAAAGGGGAGTCACATATTGTATGCAGATTGAAGAAATCCCTGTAAGGATTGATGCAATCATAGAGGGCATGGTTTGAGATGTTTAGTAAGGCCATAGTTTAGTTTGGCTACAAAAGGTGTGCTTCTGATCACACATATTTCGTAATAAAGGGTGAGAAAGTGAGCCGGATCATAGTAAATATTTATAATATTGTGGTCACTGGTGATGATGTTGATGAGATTGCAAGATTGAAGGCTTACCTGAGCCGCACCTTCGATATAAACTTCGCATGCTAAGGTACTTCTTGGACACAGAGGTTTTTGAGATCCATAAGAAGTAGAGCCATTTCTCAAAAGAAGTATGTCCTTGATTTGAAGAAAACAGGGATGTTAGGTTGCAAGGCCGCAATTAGGCCAATAGAAAGAAATCATAAGATTGAAGAAAAGATAAAGAACCCTTGGATGATGCAGTCATCAGAGGCTTGTGGGAAAACTTAGATATCTTACTATCACTAGGCCTGACATTACCTATGCTGTGGGGTTGGTAAGCCAGTATATGCATGCTCCCTGTCAAGCACACCTACATGTAGTATACAGGATCTTGAGGTACCTCAAAGGTTATCTTGGCGAAGGTATGATCTATACTAATTATGGCCATGGAAGAGTCGAAATCTATAGTAATGTTGATTGGGGTGGGTCAGTAGAGGACAGGAGATCAACTTCAGGATGAGAAAAGATCACTGAGAAAGCATCTTGGCGAAGATAGAAGAGTTCGACACCTGAAAACCCCAAAACAAAGCCCGTATTCTTCCTAAACCCCCTATTCTTAGCATGACGGATATTGAATAAAGGGATGACCGAGGGGGTACTGATTTGAGGGAAGCATAAAGGAAGATGCCGAAAGGCTATGTTAAAAGAGATGGCTATGAGACTAGTGCAAACAATATGTTGAAATAGTAGATTTAGTAGTCTGCTTTCTTTGTCCGGGTATGAACTCCTCCCTTGGGGAAAACCCCTATTGTGGTAATTCAACCCAGAGGGTATAGTTACTATAACTAATAAGAAGCATAGTAAAGTCAGTGTAGAATAATAGAATCTCTCCTTAGCTTATGATGGAAGGAAGCAAGTGTATCTCTGAAAGCAGCAAGGAGGCATTAGGGGAAACCTAGATTCAAGGTCAGCAGAATCGAAAACATACTCGAAAATGGAACCCTTTCTCTAGCGGCCTCTTGGCTTCTTTCTTTACAATCAGTCCAGGCCAGTAGCTGCTCCCAGCTTTCTGACAGTTAGAGCACCAACAGATAGAGCGAAGAGTCTATAAGGAGAAGAGCCAAGGCTTGTCGTAGATAAGAGTTGTATAAGATATGTTTGAGTCTTATATCGTATTCATGGGAATTTCTTCTCTCCGATCTTGTCTCCTCACTAAGTGGCTGCACACACCTATTTTACAAATAGAGTTAAGCACGAGACACGTATTTACTTGTTCTTTTTATCATGTGCTAGCTAAACGGTATCTGCGGTTGATTTCGTTGTTTTGCTGGTCGGCTGAGGAGAAGGCAAATGGTATTTGGAGAAATAGACAAGGCATGATTTTCATCTTAATGAAGTGTAGAACAAGGTTGTCTTTCCATTGAGCCGGGGAGACAATCCAAATCGTAGTCAGTGTCCATTATTTGATTGAGCACGACGTGGTCGGCTAGTCGGGTTAAACCATCCAAAGGAGTACCGTCAGCCCCCAAAAGTGCTTTCTTTCTCGCGCGAGAGAAAAAAGATGTTTAGCTTTTTTGTCTGCCTCCTTTACCTATCAAAGATTCTGTTAACATTGCAGATGGCACACTCTTACCTCTTTCACACTGGGGGTCTATGTCTTCATCCCGGATTCTTCATGATAGATTCCATTTTCCTCCTAAAAACTACTTGTTTTCTGTCAGTCACCTTGCAGCTAACCATCTTCGTCTCATCTTTTCTTCTTTTGAGTGTCTTATCCACGATCAGCGCACGGAATGATCGTTGTCCGGTTGGGAAAGCTTTATTTTACGATATTCTTCTCTACATTCCTTTTTTCAGATGCTTCATTAGGATGAGGAATAGGACCCGCCGTCGCCTGAGACATACACAACACACAGTGCAAGACTTCTTCCATTGTCTAGGGTATATTCCTGGATTTCATTCATATGGGTTGAACAATTCATGTGATTGTTTACAGTTGGAAATTGTATGCTCCTAGATTAAAAATAAGAATCCAAAAAGTGTGCCTTTCTTTGGATTGATTCATTCGTTAGTGTCTACTTGTGATTTGACCTACGGCTGATTTAAGGATATATCATAGACAACTACTTTAATTTAATTAAGGCGTCCTACTCGAGTGCAGTCATTCATAGGTGCAAGGTACTTTACTTACTATTATAAGTGGATGACTACAGTAGATAGATCTTGCTTTCTTTACTTAGAGAGAAGTCCTAAGCTCTTTCTATGTGTAATATATAGAAAGTTTGGAAAATAAGTCAAATCTTTAGATCAAGAGGTTGAGATCTGAACTCCGGCGGAGAATACGTGTCAATGGTCTTTGATTTCATGATCCTAATGATAGGAATCAAACTTGAGCTGTCCAAAGCATCAAACTTGACTTTGATGATAAATAATGGAGTACCAAAGCATCTATGGGTTGAAGTATTCACTACTACAGTGTATTTAATCAACAGATTGCATTTTCTGTTATCAACATGCAATCTCCCTTTTATTCTCTATATGGTCTTGATAATTTTCAGGGGGAGATCACTACCCTTTCTGAGACATCTGACTGGGTTACTTTAAATCAATCTTCAGAGCACATTTCCGCTAGTACAGTTCAAGGTGCCGATAATTCATCTTCAAAAATCATTCTATCTTTGTATGCCGCCTCAACTGAGCACTTTATGGCCTTAAACAAGCACCCAACCTATACAAAGGGCTATAGCTGTCCACTATATTAGCTTTCTTCTAACAATACCTTATTTGGTATGTCACAAAATCATGAAGCGAACTCGTTCTATTCAATATCTATATGGGGGAAAGAAGATCGAAAGCCATTAAGTAGTGACACTTTCTTTTCCAGAGTAGCCATAGAAAGAGAATCGAGGGGTCTGCAGGCATGAGTGCTCAAGTACGCTGTCAGTCTAAATTCCTAGTAGTCTTTTTCAGTTTTATTTGTTATAACGAAAAAAAAAGAAAGTCCCGAAGAGCGCAACGACCGTCCAACTCCCCCAAATACAAGGGAGCGGGAACTTCTCTCAGCCTGTCGTAACAACGAAAGAAAACTCCACATACCGAAAAAGAGATTGACCATATTCCTGGAACGGAATATAGACATTGGTACAAGAGGAGGCTCGAGGGACCTCGAGCGTAATATATGCTACCATCGGAGAGACTTTAGCCACATCTTAACCCATGGTTGAAGAATGAGGCGATTAAGAAAGTCATCCCCTGGAAAAAATATCCGAAGATCTTCTCTTTCCTTTTCATTACAAACAAAGCAAAGGTGCTACTTTTAGCCCTTTCAAGAATGAAGGCCTGCGCAACACTCGGTGTTAACACTCCCAAATCTGGAAATCCTAATAGAACTTTTAATAATAACTGGCGGAAAAAGCATACAAAGATAGTGAGGCTTCCATCGCTTAGATTTAGGGCGATAGGTCGCACCATAGATACGATAAGAAGCACCCCTCAATCGATAGGTCAAAGACAGAATGATTGTACTAGTGACATCTCTAATCTTTGAGAAAATTGTGGTCTTTTCCACATAATAGCGTCAACCAAAGACCGGAGCATCTTAGCAGACACTGGAGAGAAATACCTAGTAACTTCGTCGCTCAAAAATGATTTGGTGAACTCCAAAACGTGACTTATAATAAATAATCTTTCTAATGGCAGACTTTTCTTTAGATATAGTTATAGTAAACAGAAACTATTTATTATGCTAAGTGTCCGTCACCTTCTCGTCGGCGATCACCGTTGCCGAGAATGGCATAGTCTCAAAGCTTCATCGTGCCATACACCCTTGCAGTAGCTATCCACACAAGCATATGATGTTTAAGTGTTAATAGAGGCCAAGAACTAAAAAATTAGAGGGGTTGACCCTTCGTAAAAGTCACAACTGATGACTGATAGCCTTTATTATAATTATGGAAACTATTTGGTAATTGAAAGACTACAGAACAAAGTATGAACATCCGAAAAGTTGCAAAGGGATTTCTGAACAACCCTACATATAGGACGTCAGGATAACAGATAAGGAATCGGTAGCAACCTTAAGATAAAAAGAGATATTTTTTTTCTTTCTTCTCAAGTACTGCAATGGTTGGGTCTGATTATAGGTACCATCCATTCTTAACCTTGCCAAAACCTTCATACATCGTGTATAGGCCGTACCAAGGCTTGATATAAGGGTAAGCCAATAGCGAATAACCTTTTCTTCTCTGCCTCTTCGACCTTCATTCCCATCATGTAGCAAATGTGATTGCATCTGTAACATCCACCGATAATGTGTGGAAGAGGGTAAAATTTCTATGTGGATAGGACTTATCAACACCTTTTGCATCTTTTTATTTTAAAGGAAATATAGTTGAATAATATAGTGTTGGGTCCTGAGGACCAAGATGGCCTAAGATCAAAACCTAAATGTGCCAGGGGTTGATCATCGAAGCCTGGGCAATAACGATTAAGTAATTTGAGCGGTGATGTAGCTAAGAGCCACCTTCATAGTCAATTCATTAGGTTGTCACCTTCTATCCGGAAAAGTTTCCGCCGTTTTATTTATCTATTAAGTCTCACAGCTATGGGACTTCCTAAAGAAAACTGCAATCGTAGTTTATCAACCTCTCATAAGACCACCGAGATCTTCGACATAGCTCCCAAAGGTAATCCACCTGGCGCTTTCCCAACCTATACAAGGAGAGCGGAAGATAACGAAAGGGAGACAAGGTCCTAGCTAAATAGAGCACAAACTCCCATTCTATCTATCATATCAGTCGAGTCAATTCGATTCGTTCTTATCTATAGATAACACAAGAGAGAACTTATGACCTCGCGGATGGAGAGGGATTTGAACCCCCGGTATTTCTATAAATACTTTGGTTTTCGAGACTTACTCTTTCAACCACTCAGACATCCATCCTCTTTGCGCTTTGCCCGCCCCATCCAACCGTGCGTTGGCAGGTAGGGGCTTATCTATGTGATTCTCTACGCTTGCCTGCGCCTATCGGCTGATTCTATTGCCTGTCGGTTAGCGAAACCTTTTTGGTAGTACGAATCGCTACGCTTTGCCTCTTTCTATATGACAATATCCATCTTGGTTACTGCGCTCCCTGCGGATAATAGCAAGAGAGTGAATAACAAATGATCCTCCAAACAATAAGAGTGATTGAGTCCGACTCAAGCGAGTGAGTGGAAGGCGTGGCAAGAGAGCGAGTTCGACTCGCGAACGATCAGCAAGTGAAGGACCAATCCTTTTGTGCCAATACTGTTGCGAGACTGGTACTTGGCGGCTCACGAGAAACATATTGACTAAGGTTGCCCATCACTCCCTCGCTCTATTTTGAAGGCCCTTTCAATTCTCTTTCTAGTATGGTTCCTCCATAAGAACACTTAACGCCAAGCTTCGTAGAGCAGCTCTCTCCCCAGCCCACAATATAGTGTGGACTCTGGATCCTTTCATCGAGCACCATTTATTTTAGATATAAAAGTGTTCTAACTCTATTGGATCAAGCCATAACCTAAGCCTTCTACTAGTAGACTACTATGGAGAGACTAAGCTCTATTTCACAGATTGGACACTCATACTGTGATTAGCTCCTACTAGTAAGAAGCTGTTCCCGAACCAGGTTCCCTGGATCCACGTGTTCCTAGCCGGGCCTAAATAGATGAATGAAGAAGGGTGCCCGGGTAGACTTCAAGAGCTCTTGCTCTGCCTATCCTCCTACGTCTTATTCTGGGGGTCATAGAAAGATACGAACCGCCTACTCTTCAAAGCCCTACCATTAGATTGAATAAAATGAAAGCTGTTTGTCCTCACTAATAAAAAACAGCAATCCCTCCACTTATGTTACCTACTTTTACTCATTTTTTCGGTATACCTCAATACAAGACAAGCGCATGAAAGGATAAACAATAAAAATCGGGCTATCGCCCTATCTAAGCAGCTTTCCCCTCTCCTCTATGGAAGTAATCTTTTAATCTATTTCAGTTCCTGTGTTTGTCTCTATCGCTCTATTCTCTCTCAATTACCTATCCTTTCTAGATGAGTCGAAGTCCCTTAGCAGTAGCTTCAAACACTTAAGATTGACCTCCTCAAGTGCCAGATATGAATGTTTTATGAATTTCATACGGGATGACTTACTTACCTAAAGTTCTCTTTTGGCTTACCAAAAAAGTTGACTGAAGGAATTTCATGCTAAAAAAATCCTTTCATTTCTATTTGAAGGCCTTTGTCCTACTTATAGTATCAGTCCTCCAGCCTATACTTGTGTTTTTATTAACCAAGAACACATGAACTTTGTTAGCACTAAAAAAAAAGGTTATTCAATCCACTAGTGCAACTGAAGGTGCGCAGCCTCTTCTGAACCGGAACAAGAAAGAGCTCATAACCACTGCTTGTGAACAGCTCTCCTCAACTTAAGGCGCACCTACTCTTACTAGAAGTCTAGTCTCTCTCAGATCCAGTTTCAATCTCTAACTAACTAATTTACAACATAGGCCGGAAGAGAGATATTCAGAAAACCTGATTTCCTGTCTTAAGAACCTGACTCAAAAGAGAAAAGAAGACCGGACTAAAAGAGATCTCACTTTCGACGATTGAACTTGACTTTTATATCCAGATTGGAACTGGACTTAAATGTCTATGGATCCTGCTTAGGTCCGGCTTTCACTCCACTTTCACTTTCATATCAGGTACGTCGACCTGCACTTGTAATATAGAATTTGACTTTCCTGGAATCCTTGCTCCTAGCTTATATTCACATAGGCCACTCATAAGAATAAGACGTTCAACTCCCTAAAACACGTGTAATTGAGAGAGTCATCATATCAGTGCCTTGGGGAAATGCCTACCTTCAAGAGAGGATTACCGAATGAGTTTCAAACCTGTCCTCTTCACTTTTTAAGATATTTAGGGAAAGGGGACTTGTCGGCCACCGCTTGCTGATGACGGAACGTATCGTCAATTAACGGGTCCTCGCCTTGGACTTAGCTCGAAAGGTAGGTGTTCGTCATGTCCCTTGCTTGCAAACTTCTTTAGTAGGGTGGAGGTGTCATTCCTCAAATTTACTTTTGTCCCAAGACTTCACTCTTTCAACACTTGTATACTTTCTAAAGATTCAGGCATGCCCATGTCCCTGTCTCCAAGTGTGTGATCCACTGATTC
The DNA here is from genome assembly GCA_032618575.1 of Nicotiana noctiflora. Classification (NCBI taxonomy): domain Eukaryota; kingdom Viridiplantae; phylum Streptophyta; class Magnoliopsida; order Solanales; family Solanaceae; genus Nicotiana; species Nicotiana noctiflora. Next base: position 324,207 of record JASVEL010002225.1, read on the forward strand.
ACTAAGTGACTTTTTCTTACCGCTGCGCTTATGTCCCTATCTCTTAAAGGCCAATCAGACTTCCCTTGCCGATTGAAGAAAGCATTATATGGCTTCAAACAAGCGAGAAAGGTCCTTTCTATCTTATTAGTCAAGCGCGCTAGCTGCAATAAAAAAACAGCGCTAACGAGCAAGAAAACGGATGCGCTAAGGCGCAACTTCATGCAGCTGCTGCGCCCTTGCTTCTTGCTTTCGAGCCGGATCTTGCTGGCTAGTGAAGTGGTCCGTGAAGGTTAAATAAGACTTGTGTTAAGCAAGTAGAGTAGTCAAGCCAGAGATGAAAAAAAAAGCAAGAAGCTATTTTTGTTCGATCGACGGAATCAATCGTACTTTCACTGCTGTGGACCAGCTTTCACAGAGCACCTTTGGGCAGCAACAACTATTGTGATCCAATTTCGAGATCAATTTGACAATGAAACTCTTTAAGAAATTATCTTATCTATGTCATTTCTCTTGACTCGATACAAAAGACAACTTTCGAGAGTCACTTAGCCTCTTGACCTCTTCTCTCAAAAAAGATGTTATGCGGGCAAGTCGATCAAAGTCAAAGCAGGGAGGGAATGTTTATTTAAAGTTGTTGTAGTATGACTTTTCATTTCCTGTTCGGTCTTTGAATAAGTAGTCAGCTGCGGGCATAGTCAGACTTAACATTGATTGAAGCAGTTGTTGGAGAGAAGGTACCAGTCAGACCTGCAAGCACCGGGTAGTATGCAGTGGCAGTTTTCTATCATACAATGTGTACTCTTAGTCTGACTTTTAGCGGTAGTCAGATGTCCTTGTTCTCCTCTTTAAATTGCCCTATTGAGTAAGGGTCTATGTTTGCAAAAATGTCAAGCCAACGGGGTCAGGTACAAGTAGTGACAATAGCATAGGGGGGCTGGACACTAGTTATGCGAGTGGAATGACCCAACTGGACCGATTCAGCCCGAACCGTTCTGCAGTTCTAGAGGACCCTGAACAAGAAGAGGCAAAAATGCCAGATCTGGACACTGCTGAACCGGAAGTGATTGCTCAGGATGAGTGTTTGGGTAACAAAGCCGAGGAGGGTGTAGTTAAGGAAAGAACTCCCGAGGAGAGTGATTTGGCTCATAGAAGCGAGGATCTGGAAGAGAGGGTCAACTATGGTAGTGACTGAGGGGGACTTGTTATGTGATAAACAAATGACTACAAATAAGAACATCAGGGCATCCAAAATAGGTGAACCCGAGAAGAACAGTAAGAGTAAGCGTTCAAGTACTGGTGCTATGACCAACAAGGTGGAAGATCCTCCCATGGTTCGAATCACCCTGAATGAATAGTGGGCGAACAAGATGCAAAACATATGATAAATGTTGAATTCTAAGAAAGAGGGGGGATGGGGAAAGTAAAGCCCAAAGAACAAAAGACAAATAAGGGCTGCACAAGATGAAAAACCAGAGGTAGCGCTAAGGTGTAAGGGGAATGTAAAAACAACAATAGTTCCACATGAAGGTCCTTATATGGAATGTCAAAAAGATCGGTAAAGTCGAGAAGCAGAGAGAGGCCAAAGATTATATAAGAGCACAAGAGGCAGATTTGATTGGCTTGGTAGAAACCAAAGTGAGGAGTGGAAAGGCAGCCAGAATTACCAGATGCTTGGGAAAGAACTAAAGTAAATCCATTACTGTGGGGAATGAGTAAATAAGTTTGACGAGTGTAAGGGCTAGTAAGACCTACCCGCTTTATTGAGCATTTTCATTCACTGAAGCAACTTGAACAAAATAAAAGTAAAAGAAAGAAATTCATTGACTTCAAAAAGGAGGTCAATTAAATTAGTACTAACTCTCTTCTATTACTTCGTTGTACCGGGTTAACAACAGATGACCCTCTTTATTCACTACAGTCCCGGAACAGAACAATCTTGTGTCATAAGAAAAGCTGTTATCCAAATCGATTGTTTTTTGATTGGCTTCATCCCGAACGTCCCATTACTGATGGGGAAATCTGTTCGAAAAGAGATATTTATTAAATAATAAAAGCGACATTATCCCTAAACTTTAAGAACACACAGAAAAATCATGCAACACAACTTATTAGCATCATCTGCATGGAACCATCCCTTCTTCAATGTCTATTGATACTAGCTTCTCAAATGTAAAATCACTAGGATCCCCTTTATTTTACCATGTATACTGAGGTCCCAAAGAAGATATTGCTATTAGTCCCATCTCAAAGACAAAGTTCTTCAAATCCCTTGTTCCAAGTTTTGACTGGTTCGAAAGGACCAGGAAGCAGATGTCTATTCAATAGAATAAGGTGTTCGACCTATCTTTCATTTCGTTTGAACCACCCGAAACAAAAGGAAAATCAGGCTAGGAGATGTCTCATAATCGATCCGGCTGTTAGACCCTGGACCCACCCGGCCCTTATATTTCATAAGATTTGTTTCATTCTTAAGGATGAACTAGACTTTTTTCATCGCCCCACCCAAGGAAGATCGAACAAAAGATCTTCCCACTAATGCTTTCATTCTCCCGGCTATGATACTGGTAAAGAGCCCTCTTTCTTCTCTCCGACACGGTTGTTGAGAAACACTATATAGTCCTGGGAAAGATAAATATCATATGTGTGAAGTATATTGAGATATCTTCTTCCTTCTCTGTGCGTGGGTTAGCCCTTGATCGGATAATTATTCTTATTTAAAAGTCAAAAGATAGAGTTCTTTTCACTTTAACAACTGTGTTTTTTCTAACAACTCGGAAGGCATTTCCCCCTACTATCTACAACTCCAGATGCGAGAAGAGTGCTTATTTTTAAAAAAAAAAGATTCATTCCCCTTCTCTTCCTGACCATCAGTAATTCTTTCTAACAGCTCCATCTGCCCATCTGAGAACGACGCCCTTCTTGCAAAAGCTCTTCTTATGCTAACCCTGTTCGTGGGATCTTTTATCCTTTCCTTCTTCCTAGGACATTAAGAATGGAACTGCCTGAATGATAACAGTTAGAGCGCATTCCCTCACAACTTCTCTTCTTCTCAAGCATTTGCTATTTCATCTTCTCTTAGATAGGCTATATTTCGATTCAATGCCATCAAAATGTACTGAGCATGCCTACTTTTCCTCACTAGTTCAAATAGCCCTAGCTAGATTCTCAAGCTCTGATAAACCTGCTACAAGAACATCCTTTACTTTATGTCGTGCCGAAAGGACTAAGAGCTCTTATTCCGCAGTCTATAGCACATAGCAGTCGGCACAGTACTGATTCCTGGCGGTTCCGCAAATCTTCCTATAAAGTCCATTCCTAAAAAACCCGGCAATCATAGACTGCTTTGGTTTATCTAGTCTTGATAAATGAAAGGCACCTGCTCTTATTCCACACAGTCAAAGAAAAAGGCCGTCTTCTCAAAGTCCGTACCTGTACCGAAGAGACCAGACCTTGGGAAGGCATCACCTATGATAGAAGGCTTAACAGTCATCCTTATTAGCAGCCCAGATTGTTTTTGTGCTCGGCTTGATGCTATCTCAAATGTCCATTCAAAACGTGCTATTGGGGGCATCCCTACTAATTCTTATTCGTCTTTTCAGACAGGAGCTCCTAGGAAAACGCGGAAAAGAAGGAGTGGCTCTCGTCCCTAAACAAAGCACTAGTCAGCTTTTGCCTTCCTTCTAACATAAAACACACGGAGAGAGGAATCGGCATAATAAAGTAGGAAAATTTACTGAAGAAGTTCGGAAAATATTATTAAAAGAGCTTCTTCGAAATTTAGTTATCTCTTTTAAGATAGAAAGACGAATCACTAACAAAGGAATTTTCTTTCGGGTTGTTGACAACGTCAAAACAAAAAGAGAAGTTTTTAGTGAATCGTCATTTTCTCACGATTGGGTGGGTGTGAAGTGTACTAAGGTTAAGGTACAATACCAAGCTCGAGATGTTAGAAGGTGCAAAATCAATGGGTGTAGGAGCTGCTATTGAATCCGGTCTTAGATGGTTGGAAGACAGAAGCAATAGCATGATAGGAATAACAGGTTTAATAGAGATGACATCACAATAGTATGAAGGCGAGACTTCTTATCTGCTTTCACGTGGAAATGGGATACTGTAAAAATGCCTTCGAAAGGCAACTAGTGAGAGGGATTACTTGCTAACGTATCCCAAAGGGCATATCTTCTAAGTCCAGGAGTTAGTGCATTGGATTCCTGGGCAACTGCATCTAGTAGAGTTGACATAACACCAAGCAAATCTCCTTTCTAGTCTAGGACTTATAGCTTTGAAAATTATATTAGTCTTGCAACTCCCCTAGCTGCACATGAATGCACAAAGAAGGACCTCGCTCTGGTTCTTTGACATCGACTCGGTTGCTAGGAAGAATGCGGGCTTAGAGCCAATAGAACTAGTGTTCCTTCGTCACCTTCTAGCGTACAGAACTTGTGAAAAGCATGATTTAAGATATGCACGGACAAAAGTAGCTGCTTAGGTTGCATATATAAGAATAAGAATCGATTCCACAGCTATTGATATTGAATCCGCTATTTTCATCGTAAAAGCTGGGTAAGCTAAGGGGGGGACTTTGAACTGTTAAGAGGTGCCTAGCGCTTTCATCAATATGACAGAGGAATCTTCTGGGATGTACCAGTACAACTAGGTATTCGGGGGCGTTGAATAGTAAACTAAACGAAGATGACGCTGTCCAATTGGCCGAACGGAAGATCGACCCGAGAAGCCGATGTTCTTGGTACAGAATCCCATGCAGATGTCTTAAGTCTTTTGTTAGGCATTGGCATGAGCAAGAAAGTAGACAAGAGGAAATCAGAAGAACGGGGATTCGAATCGCCTATTTTTTCCCCTTCTTGTTTGCAAGAAAAAAAAAAGTAACTGAACTAAACAATAAACATGAGGCATAGTAGCAGAAATATGAAGATGCCATCCCATTGTAATTGGATTTGGAAAGAAAGAAGAAGATAGGCTCTTTATTCTTTTATAGAATCGTTTCTTAAAGTTAAGTTAATCCGAAAATAGAAAATTGCGTATAGTATATAAGAAAGGTATCTGCTCTGGCTTTTTAGGAAGAACACTGTTTGCAAGATTCAGTCTTAGTGAGAAAGTTGGGATTGAGCTTTAACTAATACTAATAGAAGAATTTTTAGTAAAGGGTAGAAAGAGCAAGGTCTTGTATAGAAGAAGGGGTTTTTTCGCTTTTCGACATGAGATGATACATAAGCGCTCTTGGTCTTCTATCCGTATCCGCTGCTCTTAGACTTGTTAGAATCCAATGTTAGAAGGAAGAATTCAATAGTAATTTGTCACGCCCCAAATCGGAGAACATGATCGGCGCCTGACCGGGTTGCCCCAGTCAAGCGGACCTGGATGCCTTTCATTCCCACGCGTTACCCCTGTGTTGATTGTTTCTCATTAATCAAATATCTTACTAACCATGAATTATTTCACATTAAACAAGTAAAACCATATGAGTGATTCATTAACAAGTTTGCAGTTTTTACAACGCCCGACATAACATAATGTATACATAAGACTGGAGTCCCACAGTTTACATGTCTACAGAGCCTCTAGTATACAAAAAAAGGGAATATAATACTTGCCGGTAACAAGGCTCCGGCTATACCTTACAAAACCAAAATGAAATCTAAACAAAAGTGGCATGAACCACACAGGGACCCAAGGAAGAAAGGGGCTCACCAAAACGGGCAGTGGAAGGTAAAGGATACTACTGCCGATGAGCTGAAGTGCCTGCTACTGATCCACCTACAATCATAACACGAATGTAGCGTCCCGGAAAAAGGGATGTCAGTACACTTGAATTGTACTGGTATGTATGGACAATCTTTGTCCCAAGTAAACTCAAGCCGTTAAATTACATTAAAACTAATCAAGCCAACCAACCATGTTTTCCACCTTTTACTCATTTCAGATAAGCCTCAACATAAGCACATTCAAGGTCAACAAATAGAACAACAACCAATCAACAACATAAATTGCAAGTAGTCAAACATAGGGGCAATCAGTGCCCCCCAGGTTGCAAACTCTCCTGCTGTCTCCTTTCACAATTTCACATCATTGATTTTTGTATCAATTTTCAATAGCGATTTCGATCGCTTTCCATCCTTATTGCCCCCGACCACCCTTATTACCTCGGCCACCCTTATCACCCCAACCCACACCTTATTTCCTCACGTTGCGGCGCGCAACACGACCCCGTCTTACAGTTTAAAACACAACAATTTCAAACAGCAGATAAGGTACTACACACAATTTCAACAAGTTCAAATAAGCAACTTGCACATTGTTTCATGTTCTCAATTATATTTCAAATCAATATCACAACCATGTTACAATATTTCCACAATTCAAGTGTTTCATCTCTTTTCACAATAAACAAATTCTCAAGCGTTTCGTTTGTTTTACACAAGGTGCCATATAGGCCATCATAATCATTATTCACAACTCTTTACCCATTTTGACTCTCATTTAACTTTCGGTTCATATTCTATACAACATCACTCATATTTCAACAACAACTTTGAGAATTTCACACAATTTGTCAAATTAACATTAACCAAGCAATTTTCACACATATAGGCGATTTCACAAGAAGCAAAATTAGCCATACATACCTGGTGATGAGTTTTCTTTTTACTTTATGCTTACCCAAGATATCCTACTCTTGCCAACCTTGTTCTTGAAGACTCTTACTTCTACTCACTTATTTTTACTTGAAATCAAGTTCAATAATCATGCATGAGTGTAAAAATTCTATTTTCAAAAGCTATTATATGCAAACCTCTCTTTACCCAATTTAAAACTGAAAATCAAAGAAAATAGTTAGGGGTTTTTACCTTGAAAAGATTGGGGAAGTTGAATACTTGCCCTAGGATCCCTTGGAATTAAGTGGTTGGAACAATCTTTGAAGATGAAGAACTTCTCTCTCTAAAACCCCTCTATTCTCTCTCTAATTTTGGTAAGATGATATGAGAAAATGAGGGTGAAAGGTGTTATATTAAAGAACAGATCGGGTAAAAATGTTACAAAAATCTGGACCGGGTCAATTATGCGGTGCACTTTGCGACCGTAGAATCAACATGCGGTCCGCATAGTGACCGCAGAATGGCCTCAAAATTACACAGGTTCTGTTACAGAATGCGACCAATATGCGGTCCGCATTCTTGATCTGCGGTCGCAAAGTGCATCGCAGATTCACTATGCGATCGCATATCGACCGCATTTTCAACATGATTTTTGGGAGGCTTCTGTTAAGCTTTGCGGCAAGAATGCGGTCCGCATAACAGGTTTGCGGTCGCATTCTTGACCGCATATTTGACACTTTTCTGGAAAACTTTATTCTCTACATTTTTGATACTTAAATCACTACCAAGGGTCCGAACCGCGGCGAGCTTGCTCGCCGCGAAGAATTCTACGCATTCCTAACACATTATTCGGACCATGACACCACAACTACTAGGTTTTATGCACAAAATTTTTACGGGGCCTTACATCCTCCCCCCTTTAAGATCATTCGTCCTCGAATGAGGATTTTGAAATAAATGAGTTGGTTTTGAAAGACATGATATGCAACCATCAAAATTTTGACTAACTCTTATATTTTAGAAAAATTTCGCTAGAGTTTCCTTTGTATTATGGACATATCCACCTCTCAGAGGGCCCCCGAAACACATTACCAAACAACAATATACAACTACAACACTTTCCACAACTGGTATACACTTTCTTACCTCAACGAATGCACATATTCAATCACATTGTTACAATTGCACACAAACTAGTCACTTCAATGAATTCTTACCTTATTTAACCATTTTAACACACCATGTACACTTAACAAACCATTACCAATCTACACTTACTATTAGTTGTTTATTTAACACGTAAATCTTTATAAGGCTTTCATTTATCAAGAACGGTTCAAGTGACCCAAGGTAACAACACATTTAACTCATTACAAAATGAAGGGGACTTTACTAATACTAAGAGGGAAACAACTTAGACAAGATGACAATTACTAGGAGTAGGAGGGTCACCTAATTTCTTCTAGGCTTGATCGAACAAATGGGGGTACTTTTCCTTCATCTCTTTTTTCGCTTCCCATGTGGCCTCCTCAACTTGTTGACTTCGCCACAATACTTTAACAGAGGCAACTTCCTTATTTCTGAATTTACGGACTTGCCTATCAAGAATGGAAAATGGAACTTCTTCATATGACAAATCTTCATTAACCTCTATAGCTTCGACTGGCATGATGGTGGATGGATCTCCAATCACTTTCTTCAACATGGACATATGGAATACCGGGTACACTGATGACATCTCAGTAGGCAACTCTAGCCTATAAGCAACTTGACCAATCCTTTGAACGATCCGATATGGCCCGACATACCTAGGACTCAATTTCCTTTCTTTCCGAATCGCATGACTCCCTTCATAGGAGATACCCTCAAGAACACCCAATCATCGACTTGAAACTCCAAATCCTTCGACGAACGTCTGCATAGGACTTTTGACGACTCTGTGCTGTTTTCATTCTCTCCTGAATAACCTTGACCTTTTCCGTAGCTTCGTACACCATATCTGGCCCTAGCAATTCCGCTTCAGCTACCTCAAACCACCCGATTGGCGATCTACTGTCACACCCGAATTCGAGGACATGACCGGCGCCTGACCGGGTTGCCCCAGTCAAGCGGACCTGGGTGCCTTTCATTCCCACGCGTTACCCCTGTGTGATTGTTTTTCACTAACCAAATATCTTACTAACCATGAATGATTTCACATTAAACAATTAAAACCATACAAGTGATTCATTAACAAGAGTTTGCAGTTTTTACAACGCCCGACATAACATAATGTATACATAATACCGGAGTCCCACAGTTTACATGTCTACAGAGCCTCTAGGATACAAAAAGGGGATACAATACTTGCCGGTAACAAGGCTCCGGCTATACCTTACAAAACCAAAATGAAATCTAAACAAAAGTGGCATGAACCACACAGGGCCCCGAGGAAGAAAGGGCTCACCAAAACGGGCAGTGGAAGGAGAAGGATACTACCTGCCGATGAGCTGAAGTGCCTGCTACTGATCCACCTACAATCATAACACGAATGTAGCGCCCCCGGCAAAAGGGACGTGAGTACACTTGAATTGTACTGGTATGTATGGACAAACTTTGTCCCAAGTAAACTCAAGCCATTAAATTACATCAACAATTAATTAAGCCAACCAACCATGTTTCCACATTTTCCTTATTTCAAATAATTCTCAACACAAAGCACTTTCTACAATCAACCAATTTAACAATAACCAATCAATCACGTAAAGCACAAGTAGTCAAACAAAGGGACAATCAGTGCCCCACAGGTTGCAAACTCTCCTGCTGTCTCCTTTCACAATTTCACATTATTGATTTTTGTATCAATTTTCAATAGCGATTTCGATCGCTTTCCATCCTTATTGCCCCTGACCACCCTTATTACCTCGGACACCCTTATCACCCCAACCCACACCTTATTTCACCACGTTGCGGCGCGCAACACGACCCCGCCTTACCAGTTGAAAACACAACAATTTCAAACAGCAGATAAGGTACTACACACTATTTCAACAAGTTCAAATAGGCAACTTACACATTGGTTCATGTTCTCAATTTCTTCTCAATTCAATATCACGACCATGTTACAATATTTCCACAATTCAAGTGTTTCATCTCTTTCCACAATAAACCAATTCTCAAGTGTTTCGTTTGTTTTCCACAAGGTGCCATATAGGCCATCGTAGTCATTATTCAAAATTTTTTTGCCAAATTAAACTCTCATTTTACATCACTCATAACTCAACAACAAACTTTGAATATCCAACAACAACATCAATAATTTCACACAATTTGTCAATTTAATACGAAACAAACAAACTTCACACATATAGGAGATTTCACAAGAATCAAAATTAGCCATACATACCTGGTGATGATTTTTTTCTCCTACTTTATGCTTACCCACGCTATCTTACTCTTGCCAACCTTGTTCTTGAAGACTCTTACTTCTACTCACTTCTTTTTACTAAAAATCAAGTTCAATAATCATGCATGAGTGTGAAAATTCTATTTTTAAAAGCTATTATATGAAAACCTCTCTTTACCCAATTAAAACTGAAAATCAAAGAAAATAGTTAGGGTTTTTACCTTGAAAGGATTGGGGAAGTTGAATCCTTGCCCTAGGATCCCTTGGAATTAAATGGTTGGAACAATCTTTGAAGATGAAAGATTTCTCTCTCTAAAAACCCTCTCTTCTCTCTCTAATTTTTGGTGAGATGATATGATAAAATGAAGAAGAAAGGTGTTATATTAAAGAAGAGATCGGGTCAAAATGTTACAAAATCTGGGCCGGGGTCAAATATGCGGTCACTATGCGACCGCAGAATCAACATGCGGTCCGCATAGTGACCGCAGAATGGCTCAAAAAATTACGCAGGTTCTGTTAAGACATGCGGTCACTATGCGGACCGCATGTTGATTCTGCGGTCGCAAAGTGCACCGCAGATTTGACATGCGATCGCATATCGACCGCACTTTTGACACGATTTTGGGCAACTCTCTGGAACGTTTTGCGGCAAGAATGCGGTCCGCATGTCAGGTTTGCGGTCGCATTCTTGACCGCATATTTGACATTTTTCGGAAAAATTAATTCTCTACATTTTTGAAACTTAAATCACTACCAAGGGTCCGAAGAATTCTACGCATTCCTAACACATTTATTCGGACCATGACACCACAACTACTAGGTTTTATGCACAAAATTTTTACGGGGCCTTACATCCTCCCCCCTTAAGATCATTCGTCCTCGAATGAGGATTTTGAAATAAATGAGTTGGTTTTGAAAGACATGATATGCAACCATCAAAATTTTGACTAACTCTTATATTTTAGAAAAATTTCGCCGGAGTTTCCTTTGTATTATGGACATATCCACCTGTCAGAGGGCCCCCGAAACACATTACCAAACAACAATATACAACTACAACACTTTTCACAACCGGTATACACTTTCTTACCTCAACGAATGCACATATTCTATCACATTGTTACAATTGCACATAAACTAGTCACTTCAATGAATTCTTACCTTATTTAACCATTTTAACACACCATGTACACTTAACAAACCATTACCAATCTACACTTACTATTAGTAAGAGGGAAACAACTTAGACAAGATGACAGTTACTAAGAGTAGGAGGGTAACCTAATTTCTCTAAGCTTGATCGAACAAATGGGGGTACTTTTCCTTCATTTCTTTTTCCGCTTCACATGTGGCCTCCTCAACTTGTTGACTTCGCCACAATACTTTAACAGAGGCAACTTCCTTATTTCTCAACTTACGGACTTGCCTATCAAGAATGGCAACCGGAACTTCTTCATATGACAAATCTTCATTAACCTCTATAGCTTCGACTGGCATGATGGTGGATGGATCTCCAATCACTTTCTTCAACATGGACACATGGAATACCGGATGCACCGATGACATCTCAGGAGGCAACTCTAGCCTATAAGCAACTTGACCAATCCTTTGAACGATCCGATATGGCCCGACATACCTAGGACTCAATTTCCCTTTCTTTCCGAATCGCATGACTCCCTTCATAGGAGATACCCTCAAGAACTCCCAATCATCGACTTGAAACTCCAAATCCCTTCGACGAACGTCTGCATAGGACTTTTGACGACTCTGTGCTGTTTTCATTCTCTCCTGAATAACTTTGACCTTTTCCATAGCTTCGTACACCATATCTGGCCCTAGCAATTTCGCTTCACCTACCTCAAACCACCCGATTGGCGATCTACATCTTCTCCCGTACAATGCCTCAAACGGGGCCATTTGAATGCTAGCATGATAGCTGTTTATTGTAAGCAAATTCTATCAGTGGCAAGTGTTCATCCCAATTACCTTTAAAATCTAAGACACAAGCCCGCAACATATCTTCAAGCGTCTGAATGGTCCGTTCGGCCTGTCCATCGGTCTGTGGATGGAAAGCTGTGCTGAGATTCACCTGAGTTCCCAAACCTTGCTGAAACTTCTTCCAAAAGTTAGCGGTGAACTGAGCCCCGCGATCCGAGATGATAGAAAGTGGAGTGCCATGAAGCCTTACTATCTCTTTGATGTACAATCTTGCATATTGCTCCGCAATATCAGTGGACTTGACAGGCAGGAAGTGAGCTGATTTGGTGAGTCGATCTACTATCACCCATATTGAATCGAACTTACGCTGAGTGCGAGGTAACACCACCACGAAATCCATATTGATCATCTCCCATTTCCACCTTGGTATTTCTATAAGCTGAGTTAATCCACCGGGCCGTTGATGCTCGGCCTTCACTTGTTGACAGTTCGGACATTTAGCTACAAAGCTTGCTACATCTCTTTTCATACCGTTCCACCAATAAATCTCCTTGAGATCGTGATACATTTTCGTTGAACCAGGGTGCACAGAATACCTGGAAGTATGAGCCTCTGCCATCACTCTTTCCCGAAGCTCGTCCACATCCGGAACACATAGCCTATCTTGACACCGCAATACACCATCTTCGCTGCTGAGTACAAATGCCGAGGTCTTGTCATTCATGACTGCTTCCTTCACCCGAACCAATGCTGGATCCATGAACTGTTTTTCCTTGATTTCCGCGACCAATGATGATTCTGCTCCATTATGCACCAAGATATCTCCCTCGTCTGACGCCGAGATACGAACCCCCAAACTGGCTAATTGGTAAACCTCTCGAGCCAGGGGTCTCCGATCCACACCCAAATGAGCCAAACTACCCATGGATTTCCGACTAAGAGCGTCGGCTACCACATTTGCCTTCCCTGGATGGTACAATATGTCCATATCATAGTCCTTGAGTAGTTCTAACCACCGCCGCTGTCTCAGATTCAGCTCTTTCTGCTTGAACAAATACTGGAGGCTCTTGTGGTCCGAAAACACATCTACATGAACCCCATAAAGATAGTGTCGCCATATTTTCAAGGCAAACACAACAGCTGCACATTCTAAATCATGCGTCGGATAATTCTTCTCATGGTTCTTGAGTTGCCTGGAAGCATAAGCTATAACCTTTCCGTGCTGCATCAATACACATCCCAAACCGACTCTGGAGGCATCACAATAGACTACAAATCCCTCTCTGCCTTCTGGCAAGGCCAATACTGGTGCCGAGGTCAATCTTGACTTCAGTTCTTGGAAACTTTTCTCACATGCTTCGGACCACTGGAACTTAACTGCTTTCTGCGTCAATTTAGTCAATGGGGAGGCGAGGGTTGAAAATCCCTCTACAAACCTCCGATAGTACCCTGCCAGACCCAAAAAGCTGCGAATCTCTGTCGGGTCGTGGGTCTAGGCCAATCTTTCACTGCCGCAATCTTCTGAGGATCCACCATAATTCCCTCACTGAAAATAACATGCCCTAGAAAAGCTACGGACTCCAACCAAAACTCACATTTTGAGAACTTGGCATACAATTGATGCTGAAGAAGGGTCTGCAATGCTGCTCTGAGGTGAACGGCATGATCTTCTCTACTTCGAGAGTAGATGAGGATGTCGTCAATGAATACAATCACAAAGGAATCTAGGAATGGCTTGAAAACCCGATTCATAAGGTCCATGAAAGCTGCTGGGGCATTGGTTAGCCCAAAAGACATGACCAAAAACTCGAAGTGACCATAACGAGTTCGAACCATGACACCCTGCTCCCTGATTTTCAACTGGTGGTACCCAGACCGTAAATCAATCTTTGAGAAGAACCTCGCTCCCTGCAATTGGTCAAACAGATCATCCACTCGAGGCAATGGATATTTATTCTTAATGGTGACTTTGTTAAGCTGCCGATAATCAATACACATTCGAAGTGACCCATCCTTCTTTCTGACAAAGAGAACTGGAGCACCCCATGGCGACACACTCGGTCGTATGAACCCTTTCTCTAATAAATCCCTCAGCTGCTCCTTTAACTCCCTTAACTCTGCTGGCGCCATTCTGTATGGTGGAATGGATATTGGCTGAGTATCTGGCAATACATCAATTCCGAAATCAATCTCCCTATCCGGCGGGATGCCTGGAAGCTCATCTGGAAACACTTCAGGAAATTCATTCACAATTGGCACGGACTCGAGGGTAGGCACCTCCGAGGTGGTGTCCGTTACCCGAACCAGGTGATAGATACACCCTTTCTTAATCATCTTCGAAGCCTTAAGGTAGGAAATAAACCTACCCCTTGGCACTACACCATTTCCTCTCCATTCAATAACTGGCTCGTTAAGGAACTCGAGCCTCATAACTCTCGTTCGACAGTCAAGTTTGGCAAAGCACGAATAGAGCCAATCCATCCCCATAATTAAATCAAAATCTACCATCCCAAGCTCAATAAGATCGGCTGTGGTATCACGACCACCCACCGTAACAACACAATTCCTATAGACTCGTGAGGCCGTAATAGAATCACCAATAGAAGTCGACACAGAGAACGGCTCATGAAGCTGTTCGGGTTCTATCCCAAAGCTTGAAGCAATGAATGGAGTAACATAAGACAAGGAGGACCCCGGATCAATAAGGGCATAGCAATCAATAGTCTGAACAGACATGATACCTGTAACAACATCTGGAGAAGCCTCGGCATTTTGGCGGCCACTCAATGCATAGAATCGGCTAGGTCCACCCCTACCCCGAGCTCCACCCCTAGCTGCACCACGCCCTGCTGCTGCTGGAGTACGCGCTGATGATGTAGCAGCTGAAGAACCGGATGACTGAGCAGATCCCCTACCTATACCCTGACGGGGTGCACGGCAGTCCCGCTGAATGTGACCTCTCACCCCGCACCCGAAGCACACCGGAAGGTCAAGGTAGCAAGTTTCTGTATGAAATCTCCCACACTTGGGGCATGTAGGTCTCCCCTGCTGCTGGGATCTCACCCCAGGATGACCAGACTGACGAGACCTCCTGCTGTCTGAACCAGGTCTCGAGTAACTGCCCTGCTGATGACTGTGCACGGATGGCGGTGCACTCGCGGAGGACTGAGCATATGACTGGGATGGCCCTGATGACCCCTTCCCTGGAAGTGATCTCCCCGAACGACCCATTGACCGGGCCCTGTTGCTACTTTCTCTTTCTGCACGAATCTTCAATTTCCTGGCCTCTGTGGCCTGAGCAAACCCCACAATCCTCCCATAGTTCATGTCTGAGTGCAAAGCTGCTGTGGCGGCCTCATTCACCACCAAAGGGCTAAGGCCCTGAACAAACCGTCGAACCCGGGCATCCATGGTCGACACTAAATGAGGAGCATACTTGGACAACCTTACGAACTCCATGTGATACTCCCAAACACTCATACTGCCCTGTTTGAGAACCTCGAACTCAGTGGCACGGGCTGCCATTGCCTCAACAGGTAAGAAGTGGTCCATAAATGCATCCACGAACTCATCCCATCTGGCCGGAGGGCCCCCTTCCTCACGGGAATCCTCCCACATCTCGAACAATGAACGTGCCGCTCCCTTCAGCCTGTAAGAGGCCAACTCTACCCCCTCATTATCTGTAGCCTTCATCATTCTGAGGGTCTTGTATATCTCATCAAGGAAATCCTGTGGGTCAGCCTCTGGATCGGTGCCCGAGAATTCTAGAGGGGCCAATCGCAAGAACTGGTAGACTCTAGAGCCGGAGGAATCTCCTTGTCCGCTAAAGGATGCAGGGGCATCATGGGATCTCTATGGGCCTGGGCGGCCACTAACTGTGTTAACATATGGATGGCTCCCCTAAGTTCTTCATTAGAGATACCAGAGCCCGAAGCGGGAACTGCATCTGAGTCAGGAACACTGGCAGGAGGAATGGTGGCATCCTCTGCCGCAGTTGGGATAGGGACACTTGGGTTTTGAACAGATGGGCCAGGCAAATTTGGGACTGGTGGGTCATTCTCTCCCACGGCATCGGGTACATGATTAACAACTGCACTTGGGTCGGCATTGGCCCTAAGGCCGAGTCTAGCCTTCTTCTTAGGTGCCATATTCTGAAAATTTGGGAACAAGGCACGAATTAGACACAGATATCTACACATTGCACTTTACCGCACGATATAGATTATCAAAGAAGTAGGTAAATTCCTAAATGCCCGTGTAGCCCCCTACTTATATGATGTGGTCGACAACACACCTATAAGAAGGGCACTACTAGACACGGCTCTGAGACATCCTAGGACACTTTAAAACCTTAAGCTCTGATACCAAGTTTGTCACGCCCCAAATCGAGGGACATGACCGGCGCCCTGACCGGGTTGCCCCAGTCAAGCGGACCTGGGTGCCTTTCATTCCCACGCGTTACCCCTGTGTGATTGTTTTTCACTAACCAAATATCTTACTAACCATGAATGATTTCACATTAAACAATTAAAACCATACAAGTGATTCATTAACAAGTTTGCAGTTTTTACAACGCCCGACATAACATAATGTATACATAATACTGGAGTCCCACAGTTTACATGTCTACAGAGCCTCTAGGATACGAAAAAGGGGATACAATACTTGTCGGTAACAAGGCTCCGGCTATACCTTACAAAACCAAAATGAAATCTAAACAAAAGTGGCATGAACCACACAAGGCCCCGATGAAGAAAGGGGCTCACCAAAACGGGCAGTGGAAGGTGAATGATACTACTGCCGATGAGCTGAAGTGCCTGCTACTGATCCACCTACAATCATAACACGAATGTAGCGCCCCCGGCAAAAGGGACGTCAGTACACTTGAATTGTACTGGTATGTACGGACAAACTTTTTCCCAAGTAAACTCAAACCATTAAATTACATCAACAATTAATTAAGCCAGCCAACCATGTTTCCACATTTTCCTTATTTCAAATAATTCTCAACACAAAGCACTTTCTACAATCAACCAATTTAACAATAACCAAGCAATCACGTAAAGCACAAGTAGTCAAACAAAGGGGCAATCAGTGCCCCACAGGTTGCAAACTCTCCTGCTGTCTCCTTTCACAATTTCACATTATTGATTTTTGTATCAATTTTCAATAGCGATTTCGATCGCTTTCCATCCTTATTGCCCCCGACCACCCTTATTACCTCGGCCACCCTTATCACCCCAACCCACACCTTATTTCACCACGTTGCGGCGCGCAACACGACCCCGCCTTACAGTTGAAAACACAACAATTTCAAACAGCAGATAAGGTACTACACACAATTTCAACAAGTTCAAATAGGCAACTTACACATTGGTTCATGTTCTCAATTTCTTCTCAATTCAATATCACGACCATGTTACAATATTTCCACAATTCAAGTGTTTCATCTCTTTCCACAATAAACCAATTCTCAAGTGTTTCGTTTGTTTTCCACAAGGTGCCATATAGGCCATCATAGTCATTATTCAAAATTCTTTTGCCAAATTAAACTCTCATTTTACATCACTCATAACTCAACAACAAACTTTGAATATCCAACAACAACATCAATAATTTCACACAATTTGTCAATTTAATACGAAACAAACAAACTTCACACATATAGGCGATTTCACAAGAATCAAAATTAGCCATACATACCTGGTGATGATTTTTTTCTCCTACTTTATGCTTACCCACGCTATCTTACTCTTGCCAACCTTGTTCTTGAAGACTCTTACTTCTACTCACTTCTTTTTACTAAAAATCAAGTTCAATAATCATGCATGAGTGTGAAAATTCTATTTTTAAAAGCTATTATATGAAAACCTCTCTTTACCCAATTAAAACTGAAAATCAAAGAAAATAGTTAGGGTTTTTACCTTGAAAAGATTGGGGAAGTTGAATCCTTGCCCTAGGATCCCTTGGAATTAAATGGTTGGAACAATCTTTGAAGATGAAAGATTTCTCTCTCTAAAAACCCTCTCTTCTCTCTCTAATTTTTGGTGAGATGATATGATAAAATGAAGAAGAAAGGTGTTATATTAAAGAAGAGATCGGGTCAAAATGTTACAAAAATTTGGGCCGGGGTCAATTATGCGGTGCACTATGCGACCGCAGAATCAACATGCGGTCCGCATAGTGACCGCAGAATTGCCCCAAATTTTACACAGGTTCTGTTAAGGAATGCGGTCACTATGCGGACCGCATGTTGATTCCGCGGTCGCAAAGTGCACCGCAGATTTGACATGCGATCGCATATCGACCGCACTTTTGACACGATTTTGGGCAACTCTCCGGAACGTTTTGCGGCAAGAATGCGGTCCGCATGTCAGGTTTCCGGTCGCATTCTTGACCGCATCTTTACATTTTTGAAACTTAAATCACTACCAAGGGTCCGAACCGCAGCGAGCAAGCTCGCCGCGAAGAATTCTACGCATTCCTAACACATTATTCGGACCATGACACCACAACTACTAGGTTTTATGCACAAAATTTTTACGGGGCCTTACATCCTCCCCCCTTAAGATCATTCGTCCTCGAATGAGGATTTTGAAATAAATGAGTTGGTTTTGAAAGACATGATATGCAACCATCAAAATTTTGACTAACTCTTATATTTTAGAAAAATTTCGCCAGAGTTTCCTTTGTATTATGGACATATCCACCTGTCAGAGGGCCCCCGAAACACATTACCAAACAACAATATACAACTACAACACTTTTCACAACTGGTATACACTTTCTTACCTCAACGAATGCACATATTCTATCACATTGTTACAATTGCACATAAACTAGTCACTTCAATGAATTCTTACCTTATTTAACCATTTTAACACACCATGTACACTTAACAAACCATTACCAATCTACACTTACTATAGTTGTTTATTTAACACGTAGATACTTATAAGGCTTTCATTTATCAAGAACGGTTCAAGTGACCCAAGATAACAACACATTTAACTCATTACAAAATGAAGGGGACTTTACTAATACTAAGAGGGAAACAACTTGGATTGATAGTTACTAGGAGTAGAAGGGTCACCTAATTTCTTCTAGGCTTGATCGAACAAATGGGGGTACTTTTCCTTCATCTCTTTTTCCGCTTCCCATGTGGCCTCCTCAACTTGTTGACTTCGCCACAATACTTTAACAGAGGCAACTTCCTTATTTCTCAACTTACGGACTTGCCTATCAAGAATGGCAACTGGAACTTCTTCATATGACAAATCTTCATTAACCTCTATAGCTTCGACTGGCATGATGGTGGATGGATCTCCAATCACTTTCTTCAACATGGACACATGGAATACCGGATGCACCGATGACATCTCGGGAGGCAACTCTAGCCTATAAGCAACTTGACCAATCCTTTGAACGATCCGATATGGCCCGACATACCTAGGACTCAATTTCCCTTTCTTTCCGAATCGCATGACTCCCTTCATAGGAGATACCCTCAAGAACACCCAATCATCGACTTGAAACTCCAAATCCCTTCGACGAACGTCTGCATAGGACTTTTGACGACTCCGTGCTGTTTTCATTCTCTCCTAAATAACTTTGACCTTTTCCATAGCTTCGTACACCATATCTGGCCCTAGCCATTCCGCTTCACCTACCTCAAACCACCCGATTGGCGATCTACATCTTCTCCCGTACAATGCCTCAAACGGGGCCATTTGAATGCTAGCATGATAGCTGTTATTGTAAGCAAATTCTATCAGTGGCAAGTGTTCATCCCAATTACCTTTAAAATCTAAGACACAAGCCCGTAACATATCTTCAAGCGTCCGAATGGTCCGCTCGGCCTTGCCGTCGGTCTGCGGATGGAAAGCTGTGCTGAGATTCACCTGAGTCCCCAAACCTTGCTGAAACTTCTTCCAAAAGTTAGCGGTGAACTGAGCCCCACGATCTGAGATGATAGAAAGTGGAGTGCCATGAAGCCTTACTATCTCTTTGATGTACAATCTTGCATATTGCTCCGCAGAATCAGTGAACTTGACAGGCAAGAAGTGAGCTGATTTGGTGAGTCGATCTACTATCACCCATATTGAGTCAAACTTACGCTGAGTGCGAGGTAACCCCACCACGAAATCGATATTGATCATCTCCCATTTCCACCTTGGGATTTTTATAAGCTGAGTTAATCCACCGGGCCGTTGATGCTCGGCCTTCACTTGTTGACAGTTCCGACATTTAGCTACAAAGCTTGCGACATCTCTTTTCATACCGCTCCACCAATAAATCTCCTTGAGATCGTGGTACATTTTCGTTGAACCAGGGTGCACAGAATACCTGGAAGTATGAGCCTCTGCCATCACTCTTTCCCGAAGCTCGTCCACATCCGGAACACATAGCCTATCTTGACACCGCAATACACCATCTTCACTGCTGAGTACAAATGCTGAGGTCTTGTCATTCATGACTGCTTCCTTCACCCGAACCAATGCTGGATCCATGAACTGTTTTTCCTTGATTTCCGCGACCAATGATGATTCTGCTCCATTATGCACCAAGATATCTCCCTCGTCTGACGCCGAGATACGAACCCCCAAACTGGCTAATTGGTAAACCTCTCGAGCCAGGGGTCTCCGATCCACACCCAAATGAGCCAAACTACCCATGGATTTCCGACTAAGAGCGTCAGCTACCACATTTGCCTTCCCCGGATGGTACAATATGTCCACATCATAGTCCTTGAGTAGTTCTAACCACCGCCGCTGTCTCAGATTCAGCTCTTTCTGCTTGAACAAATACTGGAGGCTCTTGTGGTCCGAAAACACATCTACATGAACCCCATAAAGATAGTGTCGCCATATTTTCAAGGCAAACACAACAGCTGCAAGTTCCAAATCATGCGTCGGATAATTCTTCTCATGGTTCTTGAGTTGTCTGGAAGCATAAGCTATTTCACCACGTTGTGGCGCGCAACACGACCCCGCCTTACAGTTGAAAACACAACAATTTCAAACAGCAGATAAGGTACTACACACAATTTCAACAAGTTCAAATAGGCAACTTACACATTGGTTCATGTTCTCAATTTCTTCTCAATTCAATATCACGACCATGTTACAATATTTCCACAATTCAAGTGTTTCATCTCTTTCCACAATAAACCAATTCTCAAGTGTTTCGTTTGTTTTCCACAAGGTGCCATATAGGCCATCATAGTCATTATTCAAAATTCTTTTGCCAAATTAAACTCTCATTTTACATCACTCATAACTCAACAACAAACTTTGAATATCCAACAACAACATCAATAATTTCACACAATTTGTCAATTTAATACGAAACAAACAAACTTCACACATATAGGCGATTTCACAAGAATCAAAATTAGCCATACATACCTGGTGATGATTTTTTTCTCCTACTTTATGCTTACCCACGCTATCTTACTCTTGCCAACCTTGTTCTTGAAGACTCTTACTTCTACTCACTTCTTTTTACTAAAAATCAAGTTCAATAATCATGAATGAGTGTGAAAATTCTATTTTTAAAAGCTATTATATGAAAACCTCTCTTTACCCAATTAAAACTGAAAATCAAAGAAAATAGTTAGGGTTTTTACCTTGAAAGGATTGGGGAAGTTGAATCCTTGCCCTAGGATCCCTTGGAATTAAATGGTTGGAACAATCTTTGAAGATGAAAGATTTCTCTCTCTAAAAACCCTCTCTTCTCTCTCTAATTTTTTGGTGAGATGATATGATAAAATGAAGAAGAAAGGTGTTATATTAAAGAAGAGATCGGGTCAAAATGTTATAAAAATCTGGGCCAGGGTCAATTATGCGGTGCACTATGCGACCGCAGAATCAACATGCGGTCCGCATAGTGACCGCAGATTGCCCCAAATTTTACACAGGTTCTGTTAAAGAATGCGGTCACTATGCGGACCGCATGTTGATTCTGCGGTCGCAAAGTGCACCGCAGATTTGACATGCGATCGCATATCGACCGCACTTTTCAACACGATTTTGGGCAACTCTCTGGAACGTTTTGCGGCAAGAATGCGGTCCGCATGTCAGGTTTGCGGTCGCATTCTTGACCGCATATTTGACATTTTTCGGAAAAATTAATTCTCTACATTTTTGAAACTTAAATCACTACCAAGGGTCCGAAGAATTCTACGCATTCCTAACACATTTATTCGGACCATGACACCACAACTACTAGGTTTTATGCACAAAATTTTTACGGGGCCTTACATCTACATCTTCTTCCGTACAATGCCTCAAACTGGGCCATCTGAATGCTAGCATTATAGCTGTTATTGTAAGCAAATTCTATCAGTGGCAAGTGTTCATCCCAATTACCTTTAAAATCTAAGACACAAGCCCGCAACATATCTTCGAGCGCCTGAATGGTCCGCTCGGCCTGACCATCGGTCTGTGGATGGAAAGCTGTGCTGAGATTCACCTGAGTTCCCAAACCTTGCTGAAACTTCTTCCAAAAGTTAGCGGTGAACTGAGCCCCGCGATCTGAGATGATTGAAAGTGGAGTGCCATGAAGCCATACTAACTCCTTGATGTACAATCTTGCATATTGCTCCGCAGTATCAGTGGACTTGACAGGCAGGAAGTGAGCTGATTTGGTGAGTCGATCTACTATCACCCATATTGAATCGAACTTACGCGCTGAGTGCGAGGTAACCCTACCACGAAATCCATATTGATCATCTCCTATTTCCACCTTGGTATTTGTATAAGCTGAGTTAATCCTCCAGGCCGTTGATGCTCGGCCTTCACTTGTTGACAGTTCGGACATTTAGCTACAAAGCTTGCCACATCCCTTTTCATACCGTTCCACCAATAAATCTCCTTGAGACCGTGATACATTTTCGTTGAACCAGGGTGCACAGAATACCTGGAAGTATGAGCCTCTGCCATTACCCTTTCCCGAAGCTCGTCCACATCCGGAACACATAGCCTATCTTGACACCGCAATACATCATCTTCGCTGCTGAGTACAAATGCTGAGGTCTTGTTATTCATGACTGCTTCCTTTACCCGAACCAATGCTGGATCCATGAACTGTTTTTCCTTGATTTCCGCGACCAATGATGATTCTGCTCCATTATGCACCAAGATATCCCCCTCGGCTGACGCCGAGATACGAACCCCCAAACTGGCTAATTGGTAATCCTATCGAGCCAGGGGTCTCTGATCCACACCCAAATGAGACAAACTACCTATGGATTTTCGACTAAGAGCGTCGGCTACCACATTTGCCTTCCCTGGATGGTACAATAGACTACAAATCCCTCTGTGCCTTCTGGCAAGGCCAATACTGGTGCCGAGGTCAATCTTGACTTCAATTCTTGGAAACTTTTCTCACAAGCATCGGACCACTGGAACTTCCCCTTCTGCGTCAGTTTTGTCAATGGGGAAGCGAGGGTTGAGAACCCCTCTACAAACCTCCGATAGTACCCTGCCAAACCCAAGAAGCTACGAATCTCTATTGTGGTCATGGGTCTAGGCCAATCTTTCACTGCCGCAATCTTCTGAGGATCCACCTGAATTCCCTCACTGGAAATAACATGCCCTAGAAAAGCTACGGACTCCAACCAAAACTCACATTTTGAGAACTTGGCATACAATTGATGCTGAAGAAGGGTCTGCAATGTTTCTCTGAGGTGAATGGCATGATCTTCCCTACTTCGAGAGTAGATGAGGATATCGTCAATTAATACAATTACAAAGGAATCTAGGAATGGCTTGGAAACTCGATTCATAAGGTCCATGAAAGCTGCTGGGGCGTTGGTTAGCCCAAAAGACATAACCAAAAACTCAAAGTGACCATAACGAGTTCTAAAGGCGGTCTTAGGAATATCCTGCTCCCTGATTTTCAACTGGTGGTACCCAGACCGTAAATCAATCTTTGAGAAGAACCTCGCTCCCTGCAATTGGTCAAACAGATCATCCACTCGAGGCAAAGGATATTTATTCTTGATGGTGACTTTGTTGAGCTGCCGATAATCAATACACATTCGAAGTGACCCATCCTTCTTCCTGACAAAAAGAACCGGAGCACCCCATGGTGATACACTCGGTCGTATGAACCCTTTTTCTAATAAATCCCTCACCTGCTCCTTTAACTCCCTTAACTCTGCTGGCGCCATTCTGTATGGTGGAATGGATATTGGCTGAGTATCTGGCAATACATCGATCCCAAAATCAATCTCCCTATCCGACGGAATGCCTGGAAGCTCATCTGGAAACACTTCAGGAAATTCATTCACAATTGGCACGGATTCGAGGGTAGGCACCTCTGAGGTGGTGTCCGTTACCCGAACCAAATGATAGATACACCCCTTCTTAATCATCTTCGAAGCCTTAAGGTAGGAAATAAACCTACCCCTTGGCACTACACCATTTCCTCTCCATTCAATAACTGGCTCGTTAGGGAACTCGAGCCTCATAACTCTCGTTCGACAATCAAGTTTGGCAAAGCACGAATAGAGCCAATCCATCCCCATAATTACATCAAAATCTACCATCCCAAGCTCAATAAGATCGGCTGTGTTATCACGACCACCCACCGTAACAACACAATTCCTATAGACTTGTGAGGCTATAATAGAATCACCAATTGGAGTCGACACAGAGAACGACTCATGAAGCTGTTCGGGTTCTATCACAAAGCTTGAAGCAATGAATGGAGTAACATAAGAAAAGGAGGACCCTGGATCAATAAGGGCATAGCAATTAATAGTCTGAACAGATAGGGTACCTGTAACAACATCTGGAGAAGCCTCGGCATTTTGGCGGCCACTCAATACATAGAATCGGATAGGTCCACCCCTACCCTGAGCTCCACCCCTAGCTGCACCACGCCCCGCTGATGCTGTAGTACGCGCTGATGATGTAGCAGCTGAAGAACCGGATGATTGAGCAGATCCCCTACCTATACCCTGACGGGGTGCACGAAAGTCTCGTTGAATGTGACCTCTCACTCCACACCCGAAGCACACTGGAAGGTCAAGGTAGCAAGTCTCTGTATGAAATCTCCCACACTTGGGGCATGTAGGTCTCCCCTGCTGCTGGGATCTCACCCCAGGACGACCAGACTGACGAGACCTCCTGCTGTCTGAACCGGGTCTCGAGTAACTACCCTGCTGATGACTGTGCACGGATGGCGGTGCACTCGCGGAGGACCGAGCATATGACTGGGATGGCCCTGATGACCCTTTCCCTGGAAGTGATCTCCCTGAATGACCCATTGACCGGGCCCTGCTGCTACTTTCTCTTTCTGCACGAATCTTCAATTTCCTGGCCTCTGTGGCCCGAGCAAACCCCACGATCCTCCCATAGTTCATATCCGAGTGCAAAGCTGCTGTGGCGGCCTCATTCACTACCAAAGGGCTAAGGCCCTGAACAAACCGTCGAACCCGGGCATCCATGGTCGACACTAAATGAGGAGCGTACTTGGACAACCTTACGAACTCCATGCGATACTCCCAAACACTCATACTGCCCTGTTTGAGGACCTCGAACTCAGTGGCACGGGCTGCCATTGCCTCAGCAGGTAAGAAGTGGTCCATAAATGCATCCACGAACTCATCCCATCTGGCCGGAGGGCCCCCTTCCTCACGGGAATCCTCCCACATTTCGAACCATGAACGTGCCGCTCCCTTCAGCCTGTAAGAGGCCAACTCTACCCCCTCTATATCTGTAGCCTTCATCACTCCGAGGGTCTTGTATATCTCATCAAGGAATTCCTGTGGGTCAGCCTCTGGATCGGTACCTGAAAATTCTGGAGGGGCCAATCGCAAGAACTGGTGGACTCTGGAGCCAAAGGAATCTCCCTGTCCGCCGGAGGATGCAGGGGCATCATGGGATCTCTGGGCCTGGGCGGCCACTAACTGTGTTAACATATGAATGGCTCCCCTAAGATCTTCATTAGAGACACCAGAGCCCGAAGCGGGAACTGTATCTGAGTCAGGAACACCGGCAGGAGGAATGGTGGCATCCTCTGCCGCAGCCGGAATAGGGACACTTGGGTTTTGAACAGATGGGCCAGGCAAATTCGGGACCGGTGGGTCAATCTCTCCCACGGCATCGGGTACATGATTAACAGCTGCACTTGGGCCGGCATTGGCCCTAAGGCCGAGTCTAGCCTTCTTCTTAGGTGCCATATTCTGAAAATTTGGGAACAAGGCGCGAATTAGACATAGATATTTCCACATTGCACTTTACCGCACGATATAGATTAACAAAGAAGTAGGTAAATTCCTAAATGCCCGTGTAGCCCCCTACTTATATGATGTGGTCGACAACACACCTATAAGAAGGGCACTACTAGACACGGCTCCGAGACATCCTAGGACACTTTAATACCTTAGGCTCTGATACCAAGTTTGTCACGCCCCAAATCGGAGAACATGATCGGCGCCTGACCGGGTTGCCCCAGTCAAGCGGACCTAGTTGCCTTTCATTCCCACGCATTACCCCTGTGTTGATTATTTCTCATTAATCAAATATCTTACTAACCATGAATGATTTCACATTAAACAAATAAAACCATACGAGTGATTCATTAACAAGTTTGCAGTTTTTACAACGCCCGACATAACATAATGTATACATAAGACTGGAGTCCCACAGTTTACATGTCTACAGAGCCTCTAGGATACAAAAAAAGGGAATATAATACTTGCCGGTAACAAGGCTCCGGTTATACCTTATAAAACCAAAATGAAATCTAAACAAAATTGGCATGAACCACACAGGGCCCCAAGGAAGAAAGGGGCTCACCAAAACGGGCAGTGGAAGGAGAAGGATACTACTGCCGATGAGCTGAAGTGCCTGCTACTGATCCACCTACAATCATAACACGAATGTAGAGTCCCCGGCAAAAGGGACGTCAGTACACTTGAATTGTACCGGTATGTATGGACAAACTTTGTCCCAAGTAAACTCAAGCCATTAAATTACATTAAAACAAATCAAGCCAACCAACCATGTTTTCCACCTTTTTCTCATTTCAGATAAGCCTCAACATAAGCACATTCAAGGTCAACAAATAGAACAACAACCAATCAACAACATAAATTGCAAGTAGTCAAACATAGGGGCAATCAGTGCCCCCCAGGTTGCAAACTCTCCTGCCTGTCTCCTTTCACAATTTCACATCATTGATTTTTGTATCAATTTTCAATAGCGATTTCGATCGCTTTCCATCCTTATTGCCCCCGACCACCCTTATTACCTCGGCCACCCTTATCACCCCAACCCACACCTTATTTCCTCACGTTGCGGCGCGTAACACGACCCCGCCTTATAGTTTAAAACACAACAATTTCAAACAGCAGATAAGGTACTACACACAATTTCAACAAGTTCAAATAAGCAACTTGCACATTGTTTCATGTTCTCAATTATATTTCAAATCAATATCACAACCATGTTACAATATTTCCACAATTCAAGTGTTTCATCTCTTTTCACAATAAACAAATTCTCAAGCGTTTCGTTTGTTTTACACAAGGTGCCATATAGGCCATCATAATCATTATTCACAACTCTTTACCCATTTCGACTCTCATTTAACTTTCGGTTCATATTCTATACCACATCACTCATATTTCAACAACAACTTTGAGAATTTCACACAATTTGTCAAATTAACATTAACCAAGCAATTTTCACACATATAGGCGATTTCACAAGAAGCAAAATTAGCCATACATACCTGGTGATGAGTTTTCTTTTTACTTTATGCTTACCCAAGATATCCTACTCTTGCCAACCTTGTTCTTGAAGACTCTTACTTCTACTCACTTCTTTTTACTAGAAATCAAGTTCAATAATCATGAATGAGTGTAAAAATTCTATTTTCAAAAGCTATTATATGCAAACCTCTCTTTACCCAATTTAAAACTGAAAATCAAAGAAAATAGTTAGGGTTTTTACCTTGAAAAGATTGGGGAAGTTGAATCCTTGCCCTAGGATCCCTTGGAATTAAGTGGTTGGAACAATCTTTGAAGATGAAGAACTTCTCTCTCTAAAACCCTTCTATTCTCTCTCTAATTTTGGTAAGATGATATGAGAAAATGAGGGTGAAAGGTGTTATATTAAAGAACAGATCGGGTAAAAATGTTACAAAAATCTGGACCGGGTCAATTATGCGGTGCACTTTGCGACCGCAGAATCAACATGCGGTCCGCATAGTGACCGCAGAATGGCCTCAAAATTACACAGGTTCTGTTACAGAATGCGACCAATATGTGGTCCGCATTCTTGATCTGCGGTCGCAAAGTGCACCGCAGATTCACTATGCGATCGCATATCGACCGCATTTTCAACATGATTTTTGGGAGGCTTCTGTTAAGCTTTGCGGCAAGAATGCGGTCCGCATAACAGGTTTGCGGTCGCATTCTTGTCCACATATTTGACACTTTTCTGGAAAACTTTATTCTCTACATTTTTGACACTTAAATCACTACCAAGGGTCCGAACCGCGGCGAGCTTGCTCGCCGCGAAGAATTCTACGCATTCCTAACACATTATTCGGACCATGACACCACAACTACTAGGTTTTATGCACAAAAATTTTACGGGGCCTTACATCCTCCCCCTTAAGATCATTCGTCCTCGAATGAGGACTTTGAAATAAATGAGTTGGTTTTGAAAGACATGATATGCAACCATCAAAATTTTGACTAACTCTTATATATTAGAAAAATTTCGCCAGAGTTTCCTTTGTATTATGGACATATCCACCTGTCAGAGGGCCCCCGAAACACATTACCAAACAACAATATACAACTACAACACTTTCCACAACTGGTATACACTTTCTTACCTCAACGAATGCACATATTCAATCACATTGTTACAATTGCACATAAACTAGTCACTTCAATGAATTCTTACCTTATTTAACCATTTTAACACACCATGTACACTTAACAAACCATTACCAATCTACACTTACTATTAGTTGTTTATTTAACACGTAAATCTTTATAAGGCTTTCATTTATAGAGAACGGTTCAAGTGACCCAAGGTAACAACACATTTAACTCATTACAAAATGAAGGGGACTTTACTAATACTAAGAGGGAAACAACTTAGACAAGATGACAATTACTAGGAGTAGGAGGGTCACCTAATTTCTTCTAGGCTTGATCGAACAAATGGGGGTACTTTTCTTTCATCTCTTTTTCCGCTTCCCATGTGGCCTCCTCAACTTGTTGACTTCGCCACAATACTTTAACAGAGGCAACTTCCTTATTTCTCAACTTACGGACTTGCCTATCAAGAATGGCAACCGGAACTTCTTCATATGACAAATCTTCATTAACCTCTATAGCTTCGACTGGCATGATGGTGGATGGATCTCCAATCACTTTCTTCAACATGGACACATGGAATACCGGATGCACTGATGACATCTCAGGAGGCAACTCTAGCCTATAAGCAACTTGACCAATCCTTTGAACGATCCGATATGGCCCGATATACCTAGGACTCAATTTCCCTTTCTTTCCAAATCGCATGACTCCCTTCATAGGAGATACCCTCAAGAACACCCAATCATCGACTTGAAACTCCAAATCCCTTCGGTGAACGTCTGCATAGGATTTTTGACGACTCTGTGCTGTTTTCATTCTCTCCTGAATAACCTTGACCTTTTCCATAGCTTCGTACACCATATCCGGCCCTAGCAATTCCGCTTCACCTACCTCAAACCACCCGATTGGCGATCTACATCTTCTTCCGTACAATGCCTCAAACGGGGCCATCTGAATGCTAGCATGATAGCTGTTATTGTAAGCAAATTCTATCAATGGCAAGTGTTCATCCCAATTACCTTTAAAATCTAAGACACAAGCCCGCAACATATCTTCAAGCGTCTGAATGGTCCGCTCGGCCTGACCATCGGTCTGTGGATGGAAAGCTGTGCTGAGATTCACCTGAGTTCCCAAACCTTGCTGAAACTTCTTCCAAAAGTTAGCTGTGAACTGAGCCCCGCGATCTGAGATGATAGAAAGTGGAGTGCCATGAAGCCTTACTATCTCCTTGATGTACAATCTTGCATATTGCTCCGCGGTATCAGTGGACTTGACAGGCAGGAAGTGAGCTGATTTGGTGAGTCGATCTACTATCACCCATATTGAATCGAACTTACGCTGAGTGCGAGGTAACCCCACCACGAAATCCATATTGATCATCTCCCATTTCCACCTTGGTATTTCTATAAGCTGAGTTAATCCACCAGGCCGTTGATGCTCGGCCTTCACTTGTTGACAGTTCGGACATTTAGCTACAAAGCTTGCCACATCCCTTTTCATACCGTTCCACCAATAAATCTCCTTAAGGTCATGATACATTTTCGTGGAACCTGGGTGTACCGAATACCTGGAAATATGAGCCTCTGCCATTATCCTTTCCCGAAGCTCGTCCACATCCGGAACACATAGCCTATCTTGACACCGCAATACACCATATTCGCTGCTGAGTACAAATGCTGAGGTCTTGTTATTCATGACTGCTTCCTTTACCCGAACCAATGCTGGATCCATGAACTGTTATTCCTTGATTTCCGCGACCAATGAGGATTCTGCTCTATTATGCACCAAGATATCCCCCTCGGCTGACGCCGAGATACGAACCCCCAAACTGGCTAATTGGTAAACCTCTCGAGCCAGGGGTCTCTGATCCACACCCAAATGAGCCAAACTACCTATGGATTTTTGACTAAGAGCGTCGGCTACCACATTTGCCTTCCCTGGATGGTACAATATGTCCATATCATAGTCCTTGAGTAGTCCTAACCACCGCCGAGGTCAATCTTGACTTCAATTCCTGGAAACTTTTCTCACATGCTTCGGACCACTGGAACTTAACTGCCTTCTGCGTCAGTTTTGTCAACGGGGAAGCGAGGGTTGAGAACCCCTCTACAAACCTCCGATAGTACCCTACTAAACCCAAGAAGCTACGAATCTCTGTCGGGGTCGTGGGTCTAGGCCAATCTTTCACTGCCGCAATCTTCTGAGGATCCACCTGAATTCCCTCACTGGAAATAACATGCCCTAGAAAAGCTACGGACTCCAACCAAAACTCACATTTTGAGAACTTGGCATACAATTGATGCTGAAGAAGGGTCTGCAATGTTTCTCTGAGGTGAATGGCATGATCTTCCCTGCTTCGAGAGTAGATGAGGATATCGTCAATGAATACAATTACAAAGGAATCTAGGAATGGCTTGGAAACTCGATTCATAAGGTCCATGAAAGCTGCTGGGGCGTTCGTTAGCCCAAAAGACATAACCAAAAACTCAAAGTGACCATAACGAGTTCTAAAGGCGGTCTTAGGAATATCCTGCTCCGTGATTTTCAACTGGTGGTACCTAGACCGTAAATCAATCATTGAGAAGAACTTCGCTCCCTGCAATTGGTCAAATAGATCATCCACTCGAGGCAAAGGATATTTATTCTTGATGGTGACTTTGTTGAGCTGCCGATAATCAATACACATTCGAAGTGACCCATCCTTCCCCATGGTGATACACTCGGTCGTATGAACCCTTTTTCTAATAAATCCCTCAGCTGCTCCTTTAACTCTCTTAACTCTGCTGGCGCCATTCTGTATGGTGGAATGGATATTGGCTGAGTATCTGGCAATACATCAATCCCAAAATCAATCTCCCTATCTGGCGGAATGCTTGGAAGCTCATCTGGAAACACTTTAGGAAATTCATTCACAACACATTATTCGGACCATGACACCACAACTACTAGGTTTTATGCACAAAAATTTTACGGGGCCTTATAGAATCCCAATATCCATTTTCTTAGATAGATAAGAGATGAGCTAAAGTAATGGTCATACCCCTGATCCCCCTCCGTTTGAGGAAGATATCTTAGGTATTCGCCTATGAGGTCTTCACATAATAGGTTGAAAAAATCCTTATTAGGAAGAAGACTCAGACATATCCCCGCTCTTATAGAAGTAGCTAGAAAGTCTAGGAACCTGATGCATGTGAGGGTAAGGGAAGGAAGTCTCTTTGGCACGTATGAGTAGCTGTCACGAATCGAAGTTTCAAAAGCCAAAAGAGTGATTTTCCATCAAGAAAAAAGTTGGTTGAGACACGGGATAATAGGGTGGGCGGCTGACTTTCGATACTTTCTGCCAACTCAATTTCAATACTAAGTAGCTCCTCATCGCAAGAGTAAGAATGTTCAGCTACAGAGGGTAAAGAGAGGGACAGACGAGAGTTCTAATAATTCTCTTCCTTCCATAAAGGTCTACGAGCGTCCCATCTTTTTCTTACTTGAATTAAGAAATACAGAACCTCTCTTTTCGGCCACAACCAGCAGTTCGCTTTCCACTTCCGAATGCCAAAGAGCGATTGAGAGAAAAGCAGTACGTAGGACTTAAAAAGAGGGTTCCTTCCTCTCTTCACTCTACGAATATCGATCCTCACCTTTCAGGTGCAAAAGGACTACCCTTCCACTTTACAGGAAATTATAAAGGAAAAAGTCGAAAAGGAAAAGAATGTCACCTTTCCTGCCAACCTCCTGGCTTTATTCTTATACTGATCGAGCTGTACTATTTTCTATTCTATTAGATTCCACTTCGCTTGCTTGCATGACTTACTCTTCGCTTAAATAAAAAGGCAAGTCAAGTAAGTAAGCAGTGATCTGAAACAAAGTACAAGCTTTGAAATCGAAAGAAAGATAGAAGGAAAGCAAGAAAGAACTATCTAACTTCGCTATCTTTCTATGAGCTCCTAGGAAAGAGATCCTACTCCCAAAGAAAGGAAGCTTAAGAATAGTCATTAAGAGAGATGACGGTGACCCTCTTTTGCCTTTTCAAGCTATGAATGTAGAGATCAAGTTGAAGAGTGAAAGGGACGAAGTTGTATGAAGTTGCTTGAACCTAGCGCTCGGGAGGTTGTGCTCAATCGAAAGGGTAAGAGAAAGAATACGTGGATGGACGTAGTTCAGGATCGATGTAATTGAGACAACTAAGTAGAGGATGGGAAGATGCGAGTCCGGCCAAAGGTGGTTCTATATAGCTCTTATGTTTTCACAACTCGTACTATTTTATTATAAACTTTGTGAAATTGTTCTTTACTCGCTACAAGTATTTTGCTCTAGCTCTCTAGTTCTCTTAGCTTTCGTTACATTTATTGACTCATGGAAAGTGGAAAGGCAGAAGCGTCGGCTAGTCAGTCACGGACTACTTGACTTCCTTATGATGATTCAATGTTAATGACCTCATTCAATCTTTTTTTTGAGCCATCGCTATCGTGGGCTAAATGGATAGCTAGTAGTTATGAGCAGCAATCCCCTGACTATAGATAGGAAAAGATGTAGAGGTGCGTGCCACACTCACGAGGGACTGCGAAGTTGACGAAGTAGCGCGTTAAATGAGAGGCTAGAGTCAAAGGCGAGCCAATGAGCTTCTCAGTTGATGAAGAGATTCCCTTGATGTGAGCAGAACTATCTATTTGAATTTTTAAGAAAGTGGCCCTCCATTCCTGCTTTGAGGAGTAGATTGAAGGGCTTATCGCTTCTCCTACTGCTGCTCTCGGCCCGTCCCGCAGCCGACTGATCTGCTGCCTTAACTTTAGAAAAATCATTTTTGTTCCACATTTTTTTTTCTAAAAGTAGGGAAAGTAAGAGAAGAGTGAATGAATACCCCTACGGAGCGGTAAGGAGATCGATGAGTATTTAATCTTCCTCTTTATGTATGAAATTACAAACATATAGTGAATGGACGAGCCCCTTCAACTTCGAAGCGACTTCCTTTGTACTTCCCTTCGTAGGGGAGGTAGGAAAAATAAAGAGATTAGACAACTATAGAGCAGATTCAGATCCAACCAGCAAGGCATACGGTCTTGGACACTTAACCAAGCTTTTGATGAGCGGTATCCACCTTCACCTTATTATGCTCTCCTTAGCCTCCGGCTTGGGTGTGGTGAATCAAGGGGTCATTGAGATCGACCCGATCAGTGCAGTTAGAAAGTTAGAGTAAGTAGTTTCTTCAACAATTCTAAAAGAGGTGTTGCTCTTAGAGTTAGGGAGCGAGTGGAATAATCGAGTTCAATACGCTGGATAAGAAGCGTAGTATACAAAGAGATCACTTGAGCGAAGGAGTGTAATAGGCAGAAAGGACTACTAGATCTATAAACTTTGAGAACGAGTGGAATACCTGAAACAAGAGAGGGTAGGTAAAGCACTTTTGCCTTTTAAGCTTTGCTTTCACGATCCACTACTATCTTATTAAAAAAAAAGAACTTCTGAGTTACGAGAAAGAAAATAGACACACCCTTACACAGCCTTAATTAATAATAATATAAAGGGCCTTTTTCTTTTATTTTATAGACTTTTAGCTTATAATAATTACCAGTACAAGGAATATCGACTTCGCTTTCAACTTATAATAGAAGGGTCTCCTCTTCCTTCATTACGTAAGCTTGCTAGCTTACCGACTGAACCATCATCATCTGCTTGCTTGGTCACTTTCGTGATAAGGCGCATAAAAGGATTCTGGATTCTATATATTTTAGGAACTAAAATAGTGGTTGGTTGAAGGGAAGCTAGAAAATCCAGCGAATCCACGTCCCCCAAACCATTAGACATCCAGAGAAGAAAAGTCTAGTCGCCATTAAAACCCTTCTGGGAAACCGAGGAAATATCCTACCCAATCCCGAAATTGGGTAGGATTCACCAGCCGCTAGACATAACACATAAGCCAACCATAGTATGAATGGGACAGGAACTATTTTACCTCTTTCAGAAAAGGGCCTTACACACGGGGACACTGGCTGATCTAGCCGACAGGACCAAAGGAAGGTCTCTTTCACCTACGAGCATTTGTACAAAGAAAGGAGTCTCGTAGAAAAGATTGGAAATAAAGCTTTTACCTTATTTCAGGTGGGTTAGTGCGTACATATTTGGGCGGAGGCGGACAATGAAAAAATAGAAAGGAACGAATGATGCCAACCAACTCGACAAAGACATTCAGATATGAAAAACATAAAGAAAGACATGTTAAGCTTCTGTTTTCCCAGCCGACTCGCACATGACCTTCTTTTTTCTATTGAAGAGTCGGACTCCCTGACATTGCCTTTGCATCGCAAGGAGGAAGAAGGGTCTATGCCATAAGATAAAAGGATGCTGCATGTATAAGTCCAAAAGAGCTATGATGACTCTCGAAATGGAATTGGAAGAGAAAGACATGCTAGGGCTGGCACTGTAACAGGATATTCAATTTGTGATAACGATGGCGGATAAACCAGATGATAATCTTACTTGTCCCCAACGCTAAAGTACCCGGCATTTTTGGGGACTAGCTCGCTTCCACTCTTTGTATTTTCGTCGCCGCTCCAACCTGCTGCCGTGCCATTCAAAACTTCTCCAGCCACCCCTCAGCCTGTTGCCTATTTGTCGGCTTCATCATTGCCCACAACATCACTTCCCCATTTTTCAAATGGGTCTGTCGAGCTTCTGAATTTTGATTAATTGAATCTCCCGCCCTGGGTATTATTTTGCGTCGTTCTGTACATGACCCTCTTCAAACCGGTCTTATTGCTATTGATTGATCCCCCAGACCGGTAAAATAGCAGTAGCCACTTATAGGATTCTCAATCAACAATGCCAAAATGTAATATGTGTTTATAATGCTATTGGGCAAAAAGCATCTTATGTGGCCTAGGTAGTAACTACTTTACAGGAAAGGGGGAGCGATGGAATAGACTATTGTGGTAGCCGAAAAGGCGGATTCCCCTACTACATTACAATACCTTGCTCCTTATACAGGAGCAGCTCTGTCTTAATATTTTATGTATCGTGAACGACACACTTTAATCATTTATGATGATCCCTCCAAACAAGCACAAGCTTATCGCCATATCACTCTTCTATTACGAAGAACGCCCGGTCGTGAAGGTTATCCAAGAGATGTTTTTTATTTGCATTCATGCCTTTTGGAAAGACCTCCCTTCCTTATTATAGGAATAACTTCCCGACTCTACAGGCCCTGCTTCTGTAAAAGCAAGGGAGTAGGGAAGTCACCTTTTCTCTAAGGATAAATAGCTAAATATCCCTGCTCTAAGTTCTTGAACCTGTTGTCTTCTACAAACAAAAACCACTAGTGGGTTAGCGGGTCTCTCATTTATGGAATGCACAACACCTATACCCGATTCCTAAACTCCAACTCCTGCTCATGAAAGTGAAGATTTTGATGTCTACACGGCCGAAGGATCCAATAGTGAAATCTTCTTTTCTTTACTCAATGCTGAAGCTGGTTCTGAAGGATTAAATAGTTCATGGCTTAGGGAGTCATTGAAACCAAAACTTTCAGTTTAGTGTATATTAAAAAGAACAGTGGAAGCAGCCTAGCCTATCCTATATAGTAGAGTATTAGGCCTAACTTACAGGAAGATCTAAAGGCTATTAAATAGTCGCTTAAGCAGAGACTCTGGAAAAGTAGCTTTCTGCTGAGGTTGCTTCTGACAGGCTTATGAACAATTCAGTAAAAACCCCTAGTGAAAACTATGTATGTATAGTATAACCGCCACTTCAAATCAATTGAATCAATGCAAGAAATGTTGTTCCCATATGCCTATTCATTCCTATTTGGTTGGATTCCTCGGTTCATCTTATTCCAATGATGGAATAGACTCCTTTTCTAGCTATTACTTTTCTTCATTCAGGTATGGGGGCAGTGTTTAACCAAAACATTGAACTTCGATTAAAGCTAGAAAATAATAGAGAAATCGGGTTACTGATAATCAAGAGACCGAAAAACAAATGTAGTAAGCTTTCAACAATCAGAATAGATAGTAAAAAGGGTTGTATTCCAGTGACGGTTATTTTTTACAATGGGTATAATTTCCTCCTTTTATAGCCTACTCTAGATGGAGGGATAAAACGTAAGTTTTAATGGGCAATAAATAGCATTAAGTAAGTCGTTACACAATCATTATCATTAAATGCCAATTCTTCAACGTATTTGGCGTTTAATGACTGAATCTGGACTTCTTTCTGCCTTCAGATCCATGCTTTTAACTGCTTTTTTGGCTCGTTACCGTTGGATGTCTTGAACAGATATGAAGCTCGTGTCTATTTGTTGCTGATGTCCTTCATCTCCGTAGTTACGTTCTCACCTGTTCTAAATAGGTACGGGACTTCTTAATCGAATTTTACCCCGTGCCTAATTTACTTCTTCGTATCTTCTCCTCAAAATAATAATTTTTTTGTTTGATATTCCACGTGTCTTGCCACGTCATATAAAGTTTTTTCCCAATACAGATCCCCCTACTTTCTATTTATTTGTCGTTTAAATATATGGGAAGTGGATTCTTACAAAAGGGAATTTTTGTCATCATCAATGATGTGTCAGTGTTGGCACTTCAATTGTCTCCTCCATTTAATGCTCTTCACACGTGTCGCCTTTTGATTCGACTCTGTAGCTCTACGCCCTTTTCCAGGCTTTTTTAGCCTTTCTTTTCGAGAAGTGATAGTTCTCCTTAATATAGTTTTCCATTTATACCTCTTTAGTTTTACTAGTTGCCTCTTTACCATACTTTGAATCTTCAACTTTCTTCTGCATCCAGTAATCCCTTTTTCCTTTCTTCCAAGAACCAATTTTAACCGACAATGGCATCTTCAAAACCTAACCCCAGAAAGGTCCCGAACCTTGCTCAGTTTCCTAATGCCCTTCCTTCGCTTAGGATTAGCAAAGACAAAGAGGGAAGACTTTGCTCTTTAAGGTCATCGCGAGGGATCATCTGGTAATACCCCTTATTCCCCAAACTCGAATGTCACAAGTTATTCTTCTAAAGTATCTCATTCTAAAGGTAAAGAGATTTTAGACCCTTCTTCAGAACCTTCGGTTGAGGACATTGTTCCAAGTGAATTATCCTTCTCGAGTGATAAAACGTCACTCTTGAAGTGAGTCGATAAGTTGGATAAACTTGATGCTTATGTTTCAGCAAAGGATATCTTCTTCTAGGAATGGATATTCATTTGTTTACACCTATCCTTTCTCTTGGGGACTGAAACCTGTTGTAGATCCGGTCATCCTCGAGTTTTGCCATTTTTACAATGTTTGCCTAGGTCAAGTCAGCCTATTAGTATGGAGGGCAGTGGCTTGTTTGAGGTTTTTGTCTACAAAGGCCAAGGTTGATTTCACCTTTGCTCACCTCATTAACTTGTACCATCCGAACTTGATGCATCACGGTTTCTTTACCTTAACTGCGAGGAGTAAAAATGTTTTGGTAAACATGGACAATGTTAATGACCGTGGATGGTATCTTTGTTATATTGTTGTTCGCACGGTTGATTTGCAAGGTGAAACAAACATTCCCTTCCTGGAGAAGTCGAACTTTGCACGTAAGTTTTCTGGTTATCGTTTATTTTTGTCTTTAGAGATTTTGATTTTCTCTTTGATCCCATTCCTTTTGTGGATTTTGCAGCAACCATGGGGGATGTGGAACCTGTTCCCAACTTCCGTGGTTGGGTAGATTCGATTCTGAAAGTGGCTTCCAGAGAAGAAAGAACTTGGAAGTCTATTTCTTCCTTTAAGGACTGGAAAGTGAAAGCACGCGGTGCGTATGTTTTTATGATCACATGCGTGTAGTAGATTCAGTTTTCTACAACATTGACTTCATTTTATTTTTATATATCCTTTAGTCTTAGGGCTCGGGAACAAAGGAATGCTACCCGACGTAGCTATGGCTGTGCGCGTTGCTACCAACGTTGCTCTTGATTTGGACAAGACCAAAGCTTTGATAGAAGCAAAGAGAAAGTTGTTGGCAGCTGATGCTAGTGCGGGGGTAGAGGAGAGGCCAAATATAAGAAGACGTGGAAATGAGATTGAGGGTGCTCCCTCTCGTACCTCTTCAGCTGAGACTGCCTTGGTTGAGGAAGAAGCCGCTCCAGTAGACTTTAGTGAGCCTACACCCCGTCTTCTTATTGAAGGTAGCGAGTCCGGCCCTATTTTAAATAAAGTTCCTTTAGCTTTCTCACTTCCCGTTTCTCCCAATTTGTTTTCTTCATCTTTACCCGTAAGTGTTTTTGACCTTACATTGGGTTCCTCTTTATCACTTTTGGCGGGTATTTCTGCTCCCGTATCTATTTAAACTCCCGAGCCTGTTCCTATTCAAGCTCCCGTACCATCTACCATTCTTCCTTCTTTTTCCACTCCTTCTTCCATTCCCCTATCTTTTTCTTTAGTACACTCAGAAACCGGTCCGAGTAGCAGCGGTATGATTATGAGAAAGGTCAAACTTGAAGTACCTGCTACTCACATCATATTAAGGAAGACCAGTGGTGCTGATGTGTGGCTGGAGCCTTTGATAGGGGATTTGAAGGTAATTTCTTTTTGAATATTAATTTCCACTTCCTCGTAGGTATTTATTTTTGTACCTTTATATTTGCAGGCTAACTTAATCAGCATGGAGCTTATTGGGAGGATCTCTTCCTTGGAGAGAAAGGCTCGTGAATCTTCTAAAGTTTCGGAAGAGATTCAAATTGAAGCTCAGAATTGGAAGGAGCAATATGAAAGTGCTTTGATGGATGTGGAGGAACTTCGAGACGAGAAAGCCCATTTGGAGCAAGAGAATCGTGCTTTATCAGCCGACCTAGGAGTGTCCCATGCTGTCTTGAGTCAAGTTAAGAAGGACAAGGATATCTTGGATGACTCATTGTTAAAGGCAAATGAAGAGATCAAAGGGCTCGAAGAACTCATGAAGAGGAAGGAAGATTATGCCAAGGAGTTAGAGCAAAGCTTGAGGCAAGCCCGGGTCGATTTGAAGACTTCCTTGGACAAGATCCGCACCTTAGAAGATTCCGACATTACTCTCAAGATGTCGCTTGATTCCCAACTAACTGAGCAAGAAGCAATGAGAAATTCTCTTCCTTCGCGGGAGAAGTATTACGAGACTATGGAGAATGAATATAACTCTCTTGCAGAGAATTTCAACTATGAAGTCAACTGGGCTTTTCTTACATCACGCCGGGATGCATTATTGGAGGTTACTCAAGAGGGTTTTAATTTACAATCTGAAATAGCCAAGATTGTAGATGTGATTGAAAAAAGTAACCAACCTGAAGGCACTCCCGAGCAGCCTATCAATATTATGTGGGACTTCTGAGGCAGTGACTCCGGTGGATGGCGAAGCTATTACTGAAGATACCAGAGTTCTTGAAAATGAAGCTATCCCTGCTCCTGCTACATCCTCTGACACTCCTTCCTTTCCAGTGATCAACTAATGGAAAAGTTTTTTTTTGTTTTGTTATGTTTTCCTTTGGTGGTTTAATCCTTGTAAAAGGATTTTTTGTAATGAAGTCCCCAGTTCCTAAAATGGGGTGAACTTATTTAAATATAATTGTAATTTTAATGATCAAATTTGCAGTGCCGTTTTAGGGGTTTACTTAATACCTCCTTTTGTTCATGCCTATCTGCATATTTAGGACTTTATAGAATAATTTTTGCATTTTTATTCTTTTAGATAAATGCTTTATGATTCTACTCGTGGACTTGTCAACATAAGGATTATGAAAGAGGGCCCTTTTATATATTGGCACTTAATGAAGAAGACGTCTCAACTTCATAAAATGGTGCTATACGATGGAAGAGATCGGAAACACATGTTTTTCTTTTTCTCTATACGAAATAACTTTGCCAAGCTTTTTATTCATGAGCTTGGGGTAAAGTTTTTGAATGATACATGTGTTATAGTACGTCTATGACTTCCTCGCAATTGTTTTTCGTCCAACAGATTTTTTATAAAAAATACACAAGATTTTCCTTTACAACCCGTTTTAGCATGTAACCATAGTCCTGTCTTTATGTATTTAGAAAGGACTTGGAGAGTATTTACAATATTGTGATTTTGCAAAATAGTGTAACTGAATCTTAGTTAGCTGGAGAAGCCTGCTCCCAAAGGTATTGTGTGCGGTAAGCCCACCATCCAAGGCGTTACCCACGTACAAGTATTTTAAGGTTATCTTGGTTGACCAAGCCCATGCTTCCATCCGTAATGATCCAAGGATTAACTGGATCTGCAACCCAGTGCATAAGCACAGAGGACTTCGTGGTCTTATTTCAGCTGGTAAGAAATACAGGGATCTCTGCTGCTGCCATTAATTTGCTTGGTAGTTTCGAGACATTTTTGTTTCCTAGTTTTGCCTTTAGAGTTGTAATCCTGCAAGTCCTGCTTACTTTGAATTCCCGTATCTCTTTTACAGTCCCGCGTCTGCTATCTTGCACGAAGCTACACGTACCGTATAGTCCCCAAGTGTTCAAGCGCGGTAGGAATGAGGTCTTGAGCATTTGGTTATTACTCGTAAGCCGACCCTTTCCCAAAAAGTGCACGAGACTCGAAGATACGGTTTTTAGATGTAAACTGCCTACCCGTATTCATTTCCATCAGATCTGTGTAACATTAGGCTCAAAATTTATGAGTATTCTATTTTGCCATGCAGGTTGTATCTAATCATCTGGTACGGGTTAGGACTTGTGCCTGAATGTATTTAATTTCTTAAAACTAGTATTTTTTTAGGTGTACAACATTCCAATGTAAAGGAAGAATTTCACCGTCCATGTTTTCTAACTCATACGCTCCTTTGCCTGCCACGCTACGGATTTTGTACGGTCCTTCCCATGTTGGACTTAACTTCCCCGAATTAGCATCCTTCGTGGATTGAAACACCTTTTTGAGCACGAAGTCCCCAGTTTCAAAGAACCCGAGACGTGCTTTTCTATTATAGTACCGTTCAATCATTTGTTTTTGGGCTACCATCCTTATCAATGCTGCCTCTCTTCTTCCTTCTACCAGATCCAAGTTAACTCGTAACTCCTTATTATTTGCATATTCCCTTGCATGATTGTACCTTATACTTGGTTCCCCTATTTCAACGGGAATCAAGGCTTATGCGTCATAAACCATGGAGAATGGGGTTTCGCCCGTACATGTTTTTGTAGTTGTCCGATAAGCCCACAATACAGTTGGAGGCATATCAGGCCAATTACCTTTTGAATCTTGCAACCTCTTTTTCAAATTATTGATGATTATCTTGTTCATGGATTCTGCTTGCCCATTACCGACTGGATGATATGGAGTCGATGTTATTATCTTGATTTGCTAGCTTTGAAAGAACTCTGTTATTTGTGCTCCTATGAATTGCGGACCGTTGTCGCACACGATTTCCTTTGGAACCCCAAAGTGGCATATTATATTTCTCCTGATAAAGTCTTTGACTTATTTCTCTCGTACCTATTTGAATGCTCCTGCTTCTACCCATTTGGTGAAATAGTCAGTAACCACGAGAAGAAATTTTGCCTGACCTTTTGCTTGTTGTAGTAGACCGACAACATCCATCCCCCTCTTCAAGAAGGGCCATGGGGCTATGACTGGATGTAACAGCTCAGCTGGCCTATGCATGTTGTTCCTGTACCTTTGGCATTTATGACATTTAGATATGAAGTCGTTTGCTTCTTCTTCCATTTTGGGCCAATAGTACATGGCCCGTATCAATGTTTTTACCAACGATTGGCCTCCCGCATGATTTCCACAGTGTCCTTCATGTATTTTCCTCATTACATACTCCATTTGCGAGGGATCAAGACACCTTG
Source organism: Nicotiana noctiflora (assembly GCA_032618575.1). Lineage (NCBI taxonomy): Eukaryota > Viridiplantae > Streptophyta > Magnoliopsida > Solanales > Solanaceae > Nicotiana > Nicotiana noctiflora. Next base: position 366,779 of record JASVEL010002225.1, read on the forward strand.
CTAGAGGACCTCCGAACGTCTTTCGATAAAGATTTTCTTGGTGTAAACAGTAACGGGCAGCATTCTTTCGTAATGCATGAGCCTTTGTTTTATCATTAGGTACGGTTCCATACTGCAAAAAAGAAATAATTTCATTTCTCCAATCCCATGTCAGATGATTAAAATTAACATCGTTCTTATCAGGCTCGAGAATGGAATGAGATAAATGTATAATTGGAGCGTTTGCGTCGTTTGCTATATCTGCCACAGATGCAACATTGGATAAAGCGTTAGCTTCTGCATTCTCATCCCTTAGAATCTGTGTTATCTTCCAAGTCTCGAATTGTCTCACTAATTCTCGCACCTTCTCAAGATATTCCTGCATTCTGGTCTCTCTGGATAGAAAAGTACCCAGCACTTGATTTACTACTAGCTGCGAATCACTTTTGATTGTGACTTTCTTGATCTCGAGTTCGAGTGCCAACTCCAAACCTGTAATCACAGCTTCATACTCTGCTTCATTGTTAGTGATAGAAGGATATTTTATAGCTTGTCTAATTATTTCTCCTGTTGGCGGGATTAAAACAATTCCTAAACCTTCCCCTTTTAGATTAGATGAGCCATCGGCAAAGAAAGTCCAAATCCCTGGGTTTGCACTGTTAAAAACCTGTAATTCTTTTTCTGCCTCTAGGTGCATCCCCTGACTAAAATCAGCTACGAAATCTACGAGTACTTGGGATTTGATAGCAATTCTAGGTTGGTAAATTATTTCATATTCACTTAATTCTATAGCCCATTTTGCTAATCTACCTGACAATTCATGTTTATGAAAAATGATTCTTAGGGGAAACACCGTAACTACAACGATAGGCTGACATTGGAAATAAGGTCTTAGCTTCCTATATGCCATAATTAGTGCTAATGCTAGCTTTTCCAACTGTGGATACCTGGTTTCCGCATCTAATAAAGTTTTACTTACGTAATAAATAGGAGATTGCTTAACTTGGTCTTCACGAACTAGAACATCACTTACCGCTACTTCTGAGACTGCCAGATAGATAAGCAACTTCTCACCTTCTCTTGGTTTTGCCAATAAGTGGGGATTTGACAGGTAGGTTTTCAAATCCTTAAGAGCTTGTTGAAAATCTTCATTCAACTCGAAATGATCTTGTTTCTTCAGTGCTGAGAAGAATTTAAAGCATTTTTCAGAGGATTTAGAAATAAATCTCCCTAGAGCTGCGATTCTTTCGGTCAACCTTTGAACCTCCTTTTTATTTGTAAGGATATCGGGTATCTCATTGATTGCTTTAATCTGTGAAGGGTTCACCTCAATGCCACGGTTAGAAACAAGAAAACCCAAAAATTTACCCTGAGGCTACTCTAAATGCACATTTCTCTGGGTTAAGTTTCATATTGTACTTACGCAAAATTTCAAACGTGACAGATAAATCAGAGATGTGATCATGAGTGTGTTGAGTTTTAACAAGCATATCATCTATATATACTTCCATGGTTTTCCCTAAATGTTCTTGAAACATTTTGGTGACTAACCTTTGATAGGTTGCACAAGCATTTTTAAGACCAAAGGGCATTACTTCATAGCAGTAAGTCCCCTGGTCAGTGATGAAAGAAGTCTTTTCCTCATCGTTGGGGTGTATTTTAATTTGATTGTACCCCGAATATGCATCCAAAAAATAGAAGTTCGTGACCAGCCATGGCGTCTATCATTTGATCTATATGAGGTAAGGGAAAAGAATCTTTTGGACAAGCCTTATTGAGATCAGTATAATCTACACAAACTCGCCAATTACCATTTTTGTTAGGTACGACCACCGTATTGGCTAACCAATCAGGATACTTTACCTCGCGAATTGACCCAATTTGTAATAATTTTTGGACTTCATCTAGAATTACTTGATTCTTGAAGGCTCCTTGCTTTCTTTTCTTCTGTTTGATTGGAATGTAGGTTGGATCCACGTTAAGTTTATGAGTCATTACTTCTGGTGGTATACCTGTCATATCAGCATGGGATCAAGCAAAACAGTCCCCGTTAGTTTTCAAAAATTCAATTAAAGTACCCCGCATATCAGACATTAGGTTGACCCCTACATAAACTTTTCGCTTGGGCCATTGTTCAGATAAGACCACTGCTTCGAGCTCTTCAATTGCTGTTTTGATATTTTAATTTTCCTCGGGTTCCTGAATAACATCGGGCCTCGAGTCTAAATCTATTTGTTTAAGTGAATTTTGACTTTTGTCGCCCTCAACTGCCTCGTCGGAGTTCATATCTGCAACGACGTTGATACTCCTAGCTATTCGTTGATCCCCTCGGATTTGTCGTACTCCCCAAGGCGACAAAAATTTGATGACTTGATGTAGAGTTGAAGGAACATCATCCATATCATGAATCCATGGCCTCCCCAAGATTAGTTTATAAGCCATTACTATACTTACTACCTGAAATTTGGTTTCTTTAACAACTCCCATAGCGTAAGTTTTTAAGACTACTTCTCCCATCGTTATAACATTCGTATTATCAAAGCCTGATAATATATGCGCCTTAGGTATCATCATATTTTCAGCTTGTATTTCTTGTAGTACTTTAAGTAAGATGATGTTGACAAAGCTTCCTGGATCGATTAAGACTCGCCTCACATCAGTATCGTGCATGAGTAAATAAATAACCAGTGCGTTGTTATGAGGGGTGATCATTCCTTCGGTGTCTGCATCATCAAAAATCATGCTTTCATCCTCCATGGTTTGGCGTACTCGCTTCTCGTGTGTAATAACCACCTTAGAAATTTTTTGTAAAGCTGTATACGTTATTCCATAGGTATCCTTTCCGCCGCTAATAACGTTCAATGGATCGTGTGACATGATGTTAACAACAAATGAAATGTATAAGTTCTAAAAAGAATCGATTATCAGATTCCCGATAACAGAACCAATTTGCTTAACCAAAATATTGAACTTCGATTAAAGCTAGAAAATAATAGAGAAATCGGGTTACTAATAATCAAGAGACCGAAAAAAAAATGTAGTAGGCTTTCAATAATCAGATTAGACAGTAAAAAAGGTTGTATTCCAGTGACTGTTGTTTTTTACAATGGGTATAATTTCCTCCTTTTATAGCCTACTCTAGATGGAGGGATAAAACGTAAATTTTAATGGGCAATAAATAGCATTAAGTAAGTCGTTACACAATCATTTTCATTGAATGCCAATTCTTCAATGTATTGGGTGTTTAATGACTGAATTTGGACTTCTTTCTGCCTTCAGATCCATGCTTTAAATGCTTTTTTGTCTCATTACCGTTGGATGTCTTGAATAGATACGAAGCTCGTGTCTATTTGCTGTTGATGTCCTTCATCTTCATAGTTACGTTCTCACCTGTTCTAAATAGGTACGGGACTTCTTAATCATATTTCACCCCGTGCCTAATATACTTCTTCGTATCTTCTCCTCAAAATAATAATTTTTTTGTTTGATATTCCACGTGCCTTGCCACGTCATAAAAAGTTTTTTCCCAATACAGGTAGGGAATATGAAGGTCGAGTAGGCTTCGTCGGTTTGAGAAGGTGAACGATGACTCCAAGTGATCGAAGGTTCACGTACTGAGCGAATATTCAAACGTCTATTCATGTGAGAACTTCTTGCCCCTTTGGTTGACACCACGTTAGTCTTAGTCAGTAAGGGAGGGGTGACTATTAGATAGGGACTTCGGAAGTTCATGGGAAGAGGTTAGTGGAAGAGATCATCTTTCCGGGGTTGGATTCACCAAAGTGGACGATAGGCAAGAGAAGACAGGGGAGTGGACCTGTCAAGCATAAGATTCATTCAATAGCCAAGCAGGAGAGTATGAACCACTCCAAAGTACTATTCACTAAGTTGAAAAGAGAGCGGGGCAGGCCATAGACGAAAGTGAACTATATACTACTTACAAAAGACCATAGGCAATGGACGAAAGACCAACAGAAGAGCATTAGTCGCCGAGGAAGCTAGTGCGCGTAGATCAAAGCTTTGTGGAGAGACCATACATTGTCCAGTTCCAAGGCCAGGTTATCAACTGTGGAAGAGGCAGTGTTGATGGCACGTTCGATTACAGAGAAGTAAGTAATCAATGATCATGGAGAGGGTCCAGCATTAACTAACTACCCAAGCAGAAGGACAATGACACTAGCTAACCAACTAAGAGAGTCAGATAGATAGATGAATTACTTGCTAAGGGAAAGGAAAGAAGTGGAATCAAACTCAGTTTCAGTTCATCATAGAGATTCGGAAGTAGCCGTATTTGATGATGTTGATGTTTCAAAGTAACTTCCTGAATTTAGTATTGAAGATAAGAACAGAACAAGATAGGTTGCTTTCCGCCCTAACTAAAACATCTAAATCTTAATAGGATGCAGCTCGTCCTGATCTGTCTTCGGTCGTAACTAAGCTAGATCGATTAATATCCGAGAAGTCCTAAATCGGAAGTCATCTATTAAGGACAAAAGTAGGCAGATGGAGGTCTAGGAGCTTGAATAGCTTACTGAATTAGCTCAGTAAGGGCCTATAGCTTTTCTTGAGTCTATAGGAAAGATCAGGGCAAATATGCCCCTGAAAGCTAGAAATCCCTAAATCCAGTTATTCTTTAGGGTAAAAGGCTGGTTTAGTTCAACAATTGATAGATTACGTTATATTTTCCGCTAAACGCATTCTGTCCTGATGGTTTAAAAACCTAAAAAGATGGCAGTTATCACCTGCTGGCGAAGTGGTGAGGTTTGCAGAGAATACACTAAAGATCTCCTAGCTTCTAAAATAAGAAATTCTCACAGGCTTTTATTTCAAAGTTTCTGATTCAATTCCAAGGCAGATTTTCTTTAGTCCTCGGTATATGATTCTTTAGTATGTTACCCGGGGCTGAGCTCAATAGCAACTTACTCAAAGACTGCGGCTACTTTAGCCTCAGTATGTTCCTAATGTTCCTACAGTGAGGATATGTGAATCTAAGATAGGGCGAAGGGTTTTATAATATTTAACTGAAGGTAAGGCTTCACTAGTGATATCCCTGGTAAGAGGGAGCGGTCGCTCAGGGCTTCCCATTAAAGAAGCTGCAAGAGAGCACCTTCAACCAACAAAGCACTTATTTTCTGCTAGGCCGGGACTAGATTATCAAGCAGCTTCCTTTGGGCTGCACCTGACACCGAGATTCTAAACCTTGTCTTCCCCGCTTCCGGGTATGAATCCCATCTCTCAAGAGCGCTACGCATCTTTTAAGGGGAGATCCTCTTTGGTAGGTATGGTACTAAAGAGCTATAAGAGAAGAGGGGCAACAGCTTATCCGAAAAGACCAGTTCTTTTATCGCTTTGCCTAGACCAACCAAGGGTTCTAGAGGCAATTCATTCTTCCTAGTCCAAGCTAGCTAAGGAAATAGCACCATCGTCTCTCTTGAATGACTTTATTGTTGATGGATCCCCTCGCGGGACTGAGCTACCTTGTGAGATAACCCCAACTCTTAGTAGCGCAGAAACCATACCATCGTATTACCTTACTATAAGAAATTATCTCGGCATGCATGTCCCGATTTCATTGGCTAAAGACCGCTTTAAAGTAGGTTGAACTTTGACTCTTGTTTGCCAGGACCAGGGGTAATGCTTACTGTCCTTACCAAGACCTACTCTCTAATTAGTCGAGTTTCAAGACCTTCTCCTTAATCGGTAATGCCAAGTCGTTAATCTTCGTCTGGAGCTATAGCTCTCCCCGCAATTCCAACTCGGCCAGATAATCAAAGGACATATGGTATGTCTTTCTATCCATCCTGATTGTTGGATGGAATAGAAATAAGACATTATGCGAGCAAGGTTCAAAACAAATTATCCGTCCTTCTATCAATCGATAAAAGATGCAAGCTAAAGATTTACTATGGAAAGGGGCTGAATTCCATCCGTAAAAATGCTTAAGTAAAAAAGAGGAATGGAAGTAGGGAAAGGAAATCAAAATGCTATGTCTGGTCTGGCATGTACAATGGCCCATGAACATTGGGAGAAGAAAGCCTTTTTCTAGCAGATCTCAAAAACAATGATGGTTGATGGGCTTTAGATAGAATAGCTTATCCAATTCCTTCCGGCCGATAGGACAAAATTTAGGTTGTTCCAACTCTTCTAATCAAAGATTTTGGATGTTCGTAAGTAGCTCGCTTCATAACTATGTGACAATTGGGACAAAAGGGTTGTGCATCCATAGCACGGGAGCTTCAAAAATCTTTTTAAAGGGCACACATGATGAGTATGGCAGAGGGACTAGTTTCATCTATTGTTGACTTCACCAACCAAGGCTTCCATTTAGTACAGCTAACCATTTCATCTCTTCAACAAGTTTAGTAATTAGCATAAATTTCCTATTGTTCCGATTGAGAGAAGAACCTATGATTAGCTTTTCAGGAAATTTCAAAACGAACAATTTCAACGAAATCTTTTAATTTCTTATTTTACTATGTTAAACTCTACCCGTAGAGTAACAAAAATGGAGTTTCTCTTATTCGTATTCACAGCTACTCTAGGAGGAATTGGTCATAAGGATTTCATAACTATCTTTGTAGCTCCAGAATGTTTCAATTTATGATCCTACCTATTATCTGGATATACCAAGAAAGATGTATGGTCTAATGAGGCGACTATTAAATATTTACTCATGGGTGGGGCAAGCTCTTCTATTCTAGTTCATGGTTTCTTTTGGCTATATGGTTTATCATGGTTTATCTGTGGGAGAGATTAAACTTCAAGAAATAGTGAATGGTCTTATCAGTACACAAATGTATAACTCCCCAGGAATTTCAATTGCGCTCATATTCATCACCGTAGGAATTGGGTTCAAGCTTTCCCCAGCCCCTTCTCATCAATGGACTCCTGACGTATACAAAGGAGTGCGGTTCGTTCGAGAAATTCATATCTATCTCTGAGATGTTAGATTTTTCAAAACTCCGTAGACATGCAGAATAGAAATGCAATCCCCACTTGGACCAAGACATAACTTTTACTTGTTCAAATCATAATTAAAATGAAGCAGGGTCAGGAACAACGAATCTCTTTATGATAAACGGATCCATTTTGCAATTTTATTATTACGGGTAGTTCCTACAAATGATCGAACTAATGATGAATATAATACTTGAATTCTCGATGTAGATACTACATAGTTGGTTCTCATCCTTCAGAGACTACGAGTGTAATAAGAGCATCTGTTGACAAAAGGATCACCCTAAGATGATCATCTCGTGGCTATTGAGAACGAATTAAATCAGATGGTTCTATTTCTAAATCTTTCTGTTACTTGGAAAGTAGCTGCTTAAGCTTCAGCCACTCGAATATTCGATATTCCTTTTTATTTCTCATCAAACGAATGGCATCTTATAAATCCTACCTATTCTTAGCATGATATTGGGATATCTCATTCTATTACTCAAACAAGCATGAAACGTATGCTTGCATATTCGTCCATAGGTCAAATCAGATATGTCATTATTTGAATAATTGTTGGAGACTCGAATGATGGATATGCAAGCATGATAACTTATATGTTGTTCTATATCTCCATGAATCTAGGAGATTTTACTTGCATTGTATTATTTGGTCTACGTACCAGAATTGATAACATTCGAGATTATGCAGGATTATACACAAAAGATCCTTTTTTGGCTCTCTCTCTAGTCCTATGTCTCTTATCCCTAGGGGGTCTTCCTCCACTAGCAGGTTTTTTTGGAAAACTCTATTTATTCTAATGTAGATGGCAAGCAGGCCTATATTTCATGGTTTTTATATGACTCCTTACAAGTGTTGTTTCTATCCACTATTATATAAAAAACAAAGTTCTTAATGACTGGACGAAACCAAGCAATAACCCCTTACGTGCGAAATTATAGAAGATCCCAATCAAACAATTCCATCGAATTGAGTATGATGATAGCATCTACTATACCAGAAATATGAATGAACCCAATTATTGCAATTGCTCAGGATACCGTATTAGCTATTCGAGTAAGAATGATATCGAACCGTGGAAAGAAAGACTTTTCCTGAATGGGTGAACATATAACATTCTTTCAGGAATGCGACTGACTACGACATTGATTAATAAGGCTGACCCGTCAACTATCAGATCAGGAGATGAGCCTCAGGGCCACCTTAGCGAGATCAGATCATTGACGAGCCTGTGAAGTGGAAGGCATTGGGCCAAGATACAGGAAAGAAAAATCACCAAGGAAGGAGTTTTACTTATGTGACAATGAACACTGAACCTAATAGCTAAGGAGACGATCACAGGTACCCATGAAGAGTATATTATCAATCCTGTAACCGGCATTAGTTTGTAAGGGGTTCATTCCTATTCAATATGCATCTCGAATTCAATGTATTCATATCAGATAGAAAGATTCAATCTTCTTCTCTGTCTGGGAGTCGCTCTTGAATCGAGTTAGTGAAGATACCACCCTAAATGGAAAGCTAGTCTTCCTTTAGATAGTAAGAGATAGAAATGCGGCGAATCGAGAAAACGTTTATTAGCTTATTTCAAATTCGAGTCTAAGTTATTGAAATCTTTATCTTCTTATCCTTAATTGGCATATCTGTCCTTTGCGTCTCTCTATATGTCTTTTTCCCTTATTTAGAAATTGCGTATAATATAGAAATAAAGATGATTCGCTTTTTTTATGTTTCTTTAGACTTTCGTGGAGATTGAATCCTATTGTCCTCTCAACTCATATTTCCCACGTAGTTCGTCGGTTTAACAAACGATTCTCTTCTCAAAGTCAAAGTAATGAAAGAACCACCCCTTCCTGTTTTTTGTACTGTCAGATAGAAATAAAATTAGACCCCAAAGAGTCCTTCTTTACCAGTTTTCAGATAGAGGGGGTGAGGGGGTGGTTTATATAGAACCGAGGCAAAGTGGTTTATGAACAACAGATCTTTCAGTCTATATGGAGATCCAATGCCCAGCGATCATCACTTTATGCAAAGTTCCACTTCTTCGTTCCCTTCTGCTAGTAGCACTTCCTCAAGTAGGTCGGACAGGCAAAGCGCTCCACCTGAGTTAACTCCGTTATTTGATAGCATCAGCCAAAAGAGCGTGGAGTTGCTTCAAATTAGAGGTAGGGAATTACCTCCGGAGTGGAACATAGCAGATCTTATTCAGGCTGTTATGGGAGATGAGGCTTTTCTAATTCAAGGACACCTCCAAGATACCTGTTACAATGTTCTTTTAAGGGGGTGTTCGAGTTGGCTTTTAGAAGATCTCTTCCATTTTCTCGATTTAATCAACTATGTCTTCTAGTATGAGGGTCCTTATTAACCGTTTTTTGTTTGTGCTTCTTTCTCCCATGCTTTTTGTTGGTCAACAACCAACCAAAATGCTCTATACTTCTGCACTACTCATACATGCTTGACGGAGTTAAGCTGTATTGAAGGAATCGTTTTGTCTCAATCAATCAAAGAATGCCTCAACTGGATAAATTCACTTATTTCACATTGGATCTAGTGAAGATCGTCTCCAGCCCACTTGAACAATTTGAAATAATCACATTGATTCCTATGAAAATAGGAAACTTATATTTCTCATTTAGAAATCCATCTTTTTTATGCTACTAACTATCAGTTTGGTCATACTTTTGGTTTATTTTGTTACTAAAAAGCGGGGAGGAAACTAAGTTTGAAATGCTTGGCAATCCTTGGTAGAGCTTATTTATGATTTCGTGCTGAACCCGGTAAACGAACAAATAAGTGGTCTTTCCGAAAATGTTAAACAAAAGTTTTCCCCTCGCATCTCGGTCACTTTTACTTTTTCGTTATTTTGTAATCCCCAGGATGTGATACCTTATATGTTCATAGTTACAAGTCATTTTCACATTACTTTGGGTCTCTCATTTTCTATTTTTATATGCATTACTATTGTGGGATTTCCAAAAAATGGGCTTCATTTTTAAGCTTCTTATTACTTGCAGGAGTCCCACTGCCATTAGCACCTTTTTTAGTACTCCTTGAGCTAATCCCTTATTGTTTTCGAGCATTAATCTCAGGAATACGTTTATTTGCTAATGTGATGGCCGGTCATAGTTCAGTAAAGATTTCAAGTGGGTTTGCTTGGACTATGCTATGTATGAATTATCTTTTATATTTCATAGGGGATCTTGGTCCTTTATTTGTAGTTCTTGCATTAACCGGTCTAGAATTAGGTCTAGCTATATCACAAGCTCATGTTTCTACGATCTTAATATGTATTTACTTGAATGATGCTATAAATCTTCATTGAAGTGCTTAATTTTTTATAATTGAACAAAAGCGAGTCTGAATGGGTATACTTAGTCATGGAGCATTACGAGTATTTGCTTTAGGGATGGTTCCTGCACATCTCCTTACTTTATATCAGTTATTGCTTCGGTTCCAAAAGGTATAGCTCTCGCCTCAGCTTTTTATTTGAAATCAGAGACTGTTCCAATTTCATACTGAGATAGGCAAGCAGAGGGAGAACTAGACGTATCTTGCTAGGCAAAGTCATGTTAGAATGCATAGCTCGCGGGTGGGATTGACGAGATAGATCACTATTGTAGAAGGAGGTAGAACCGGGGGAAGAATTATGGCTATAAAGGTCCCCTCCCTCTTAGGCATATGGTTCTAAAGATTCAATCTCAAAGCAGTACTAAAGGTTAGGCAGAGGAAGAAATAGAACTAGAATTCTTTGCCCCTCCCCTTGTACCAAGAAGCAAGTTCAAAACATAAGGATAATAGCCTCGTCTATTATAAGTTTTTAGTTTACGGGGCTATCTCAGATATCTTGAGTAAGGAGACGGGACGGAATAGTTAGAGTTCTATTTCTAGGATGGAAGAGACTATCGGGAAGCTCACTCTCGGCCGGGCTCGAAGTAGAAGGTAGAACGTAATATCTCTTGTTGGTTCAACTCATCAAGCTATTAAAAAAGAGTCCAGCGGAGACAAAGAAAGAAGCCATTTTTACGGTATTTTTGCTTCCAGTCCGGATCCATCCTAAACCAAAGAGCGGGGCTAAGCGAGGGGCATAGCGATACAATGTTCATACTCGAGTTGCTCAAATCCAGCAGGAATATCAGGAATAGTATGATCTAGTAGGAGCTTGCCTTGGAATGCAGTGTGGGAGCCCGGAGCTATTGAATTATTTCACGACCCAAGGAGAAGAATAGGACTCTTTACCAGTATCATAACCTCTCGATGGGAATTGGAACTTAGATCACGATGTGAACCTACTTATGAGTGGAATTTTGTTGACAAGCAAATTCCCCGGGAAAACAAACTTTTATCCAATTGAGATGCTTTCTTCATTTGTGGATTCCATGCGAGATTCGGTTAGTGTGAAGTGTCATCCTGTCTCAGAAGGAAAAGCTATATGCTTAACACATAGAGTTCGATGTAGGTAAGGATGTGCTCCAAAGTTTTCAATTCCATATTATCAACCTGAAAAGAGCTAATACGAGCTTAGCCTACCTTTTATCTTATCCTTCTATTCTAGGCGAGGAGGGAAATTTAGAATAAATAGCCCCATAAAAAACTACAAACTAGTCAAAGGACAACCTAACCTATTCTTCTCCCGTTCGGGACCCCTATTTTCTCGGAGATAGCCTGGTCTGAGCTAGAATAACAGATTCGTGAGCAAGAGCGTATTTCACAACTGATTCAACAACAACCATTTTTTATGGGGAACTTTCATATGAGTTTGTTCTTTATTTTAATCCACTATAATGGTTCTAAATTATCTCATGAATACAAAGGATAATTACATTCTTGAAATGATCAAGGGCTCTACCCTCTCGGATAAAGTCGTACGCTCTTATCGTTAACCTTTGTGGCTTTTTGCTCATTTGGTCTCGCTATTTCATTCCTGGTACTCTCCTTCAAGCTTCTTTCCATCCTGGGGATTTCTTCTCATTTCGTCTGTTCTGCTAGCTGGTGTCGCCTTCTCTCTTACTTATCTATTCCCATCCATCTTTATCTCTCCTACTCCACTACTTCCCTCCTTCAAGGCGTGATTAATGCGTCTTAAACCTCTCTCTTGAAAAAGAGCATTTTTAGTGGAGCCTTAGCACGTGAACCCATAGGAACTGGGCCCTTTTTCTTTGCAAAAAAGCTGATGAATTATCATCACATCAGTACGTGCAGAAAGCAAATTTTGGTATTGACTTATTGAAAATCTCTTTGAGATTGCTTAGACAAATCTTTTTGTGTGAGGCCGCTGTTCCCCACGTTTCTTACCTTGTTTTTTGGGCTTAAAATTATGTGACTCATAAGCCCTCCGAATGTAAATATATATGGCTAAAGGGCGGGTTTCGTTGTTGACTAAGAAGGTGATCGATTGACTTAGAGAGGAAAGGAAACCCGGGACTGAAAACAAAAAGGATAGGAATGAATTGAATAAAGAAAAAATATATAGAACATTGAGCATTGTCTCCTCTCGGCAATGAAATGGTTGAGAGTAAAAAATGGGTATCTGCATAGATGGATTGATGGTATACCGGGTAGATGTTTATCTTTTCGACTTCAGCGAAAATGTTCAAGCACCGTCTTCGTCAATTATCTTGATGTCGAAAGGGAAGAGGACAAGGTCTTAATTACTTAAAACTAAAAAAAAGGGAAGTTTCTTGTCTTAGTTTCACTTTCCTGAACTGGATACTACCGCGCAACGTGCCCTTGCTTGGTGGGTCGTTAATTAATCAGTTTTAAAAAGAGGGATGGATTTCGACCTTGCTTTGAGTCATCAATCTAGCAAAGCGCTACATCTGAAGCGATCGTTAAGGTCATTCACTAGGTGGATCTACTACCGATGGATCAAGATATACTGCCTGCCTATCATGCCAAAGGCGCTGCTAGTGGATATGCCAAAGATGTCCTGGCTCTAAACTGGGTACTTGAAATGCTAAAGGTACTTCTTATGGTCCTGCTTCAACCATCCTTCCTTCTCTACCTTTTTCTTCAAAAAATTAAGCTATTTAGACTGATGTTGGCAATATCGAAGGGAGATATCTGGACCTGGAGCAACTCGTCTTGATCTTTATTATATTAGGATGCGAGGAAAGGTAAAGAGGGTGATAAGCAAGAAGAGGAAAGAAGAATGTTAAAGAAGTCCCTATAAGTACTTCACTTAGCCTTTCTATAGTCTTTCTTCCCCTCTTCCCTCAAAGCGTGCTCATTCATCCATTCGCATGGTTCTTACATTCATTTCCCCCCTCCTCACATAGGAGCGCATCTTGTTTTCAAAGATGAGTTGTAGATGAGTCGGTTCGATCACCCCATATATCGACAGTTTTTTAATACCTTATCCTAGGCCCATCTAGTTGATCGAGAGATAGACGAGTATAAACAAGGGATGGAGAATCTTTTATTTGATCTTGATTTGATGTATATGTTATGATTCCTTTGTATGAAGGAGGATTGGGGGTACGACAGATAAGAATAGTGACCCAAAAACGGAAAGAAGAGTATGAGGGGCAGCGGCTCACCGATAATAAGAAGAACTCACATTCTCATCTTGATAGATGACCAACCTGTTAAGGCATCTTTCTCAATGACCATCCTCTCCCATTCCAGTTCTCTTCTCTTTTTTTAGGGACAAGTTCATTTTTATTTCCTCGATATGGCCAGGTGTGAAGCAACTTCACGATCCAATAAATTCCCTAAAATCGGATGACACAAGGAGAACTAGAATTGGCTGATTTATCCAGGTAGAGACAGGCTCCAATCGAAAGGAACTGCATGTACGCTAGAAAGACATAGAGGCAAGCCTTTCTTTATGATCATATGGATCGCATTTCGTGACTTTTCTTTCCAAAGGCATAGATTGTAGTCTGACCAGCTTTCTAACTTTAGGGTACCAAGAATCAGTCTATTGATCCTCATCGAGCCTATCTCGTCTTTCGAATTAAGCTTCCGATTTAGTTGGTGCAAACGCTGAAGGATCAGCTGACACTAGATAGGAAACGTTTTTGATCAAACCTCTCGAACCTGTTCCGAAGTCACTTTAGGATTCGGTTTCCGATCCAGTTGATGTTCCGACATCCCGAATTGATGTGGCTCTAAACATAGGTTTGCCTACCTCTCTAGTTACAGAGAGAGGTGAGGGGCTTCGAAGCCTTAATTCAAGCTAGACATATCGATGTGGGTAAGTGGTGACAATGAAAAAGCTTTTAAGCCTGCGGGGCAATTAGCGAGGTAGGATAAAATGGTATTTGAACCAGGCGGGCTGAGGAGGCCCTATGTAGTGTGTATTTTCATGGGTGGTGGGCAGAGAAAAAAGCCATTCATTAAACCTTTTGGAACATGAAGGAAGAGTCGTTTAAAGACCTTTTCAAAAAATACTTTGTAGAGGGCGGGTATCACGCTCAATAGAACCAGACGTTGCTATGTCAATAGTCAATAGGAGAGAGAAAGAAATAGAACAGTAAGAGGAGGCCTTTTTCTTTATATTTATATATTTCGGAAATCGAATCATCATACACTTTAGGCCCTTATGATAGCCATGAGGCGGGGTCGCATGAGTAGGGAAAGACTGAGTTTGCTCATGTTCTCATGCTTCACACAAACCCAGGCTAGGAAGCTTGAAAGCCATATCATACCATATGGATTTAGAAAGTCCGATCAAAAAACAATAAAAAAGGACTAGGAAGGCTTGAATGGATGGCTTCCAAGGCCAGGGCTCGATTCTGCACAATTCAGACCAGCTAGTATATGTTTAATTTACTTAATGCACTCACAAACCTTCGCATCGCTGCCCTAGCTTCGTGTTAACGACACAACTTAAAGAAAAACATACTCTATTGACGTATTATTCATTCATAGTGGCCAGGCGTACCGTTCTGAAGACGCAGGGCCCTAAGAAACCCAGAAAGAAAAAAACCAATATAGGAATTACAGCTAAGAAAGAATAAGAATAAGAAAAATTGCTTAAGTAAGGTAGTCGCTTCTGTTTTTCGGTATGCCGCTCCGCAAGCAAGGAGTGCCACAGACGAGCGGAGCAAAAAGAAAGCAAGGGGAATTCTTCTCTTTTTTGAGGAGAAATCCTTTGATTGCGTATTGAATATAGATCGATGTCTTTCTTGTTCCACTAGCTAAGACCAAATTCTCACATGTCCCTTTCGTTATTACAACCTTCTTTTTTTATGTCAAAGACTAGAAGGTAATCACTATTCATTTAATTCTTCAGGTAGGACCACTAGATCTTCAACAAGGTGGAAATTCTCGTATTCCGTATGTACATGTTCCTGCAGCTCGGATGAGTATTCTTGTTTATATCGTTACGGCTATAAACACTTTTTTGTTCGTATTAACAAAACATCCCTTTTTTCTTTGCTCTTCCGGAACCGGTACAGAAATAGGTGCTTTTTCTATGTTGTTTACCTTAGTTACTGGGGGGTTACATGGAAAACCTATGTGGGGCACCTTTTGGTTGTAAGATGCTCGTTTAACCTCTGTATTCATCTTGTTCCTTATTTACCTGGGTGCACTACATTTTTAAAAGCTTTCTGTCGAACTGGCTCTTATTTCAACTGTGCTGGACTGATCGATATACCAAAATGAAGTCTTCAGTTAACTGGTGGAATACATTGCATCAACATGGGAGCATTAGCCGATCTGGTACATGAATACATGTTCCTATGCCCATTCCGATCTTTTCTAACTTTGCTAACTCCCCCTTCTCAACCCGTATCTTGTTCATTCTGGAAACACGTCTTCCTATTCAATCTTTTCTCAAATCTCCTTTAACGGAATAAATAGAAGCTCGAGAAGGAATACCAAAACCTATTTCACTCGCTGAGTCTTTTTGCATCCATGGCTAAATGGTTAAAGCGCCCAACTCATAATTGGCAAATTCGTAGGTTCAATTCCTACTGGATGCATGCCAAATTGCCAATGGGACCCTCCAATAAGTATATTGGAATTGGCTCTATATCAATGGAATCTCATCATCCACACATAACGAATTGATGTGGTATATTCATATCATAATGAACAGTAAGAACTAGAATTCTTATTGAGACTTTAACTCATACGGAAGAAAATCGATTTATTGATGGAATCAGATATGCAGTATTTACAGACAAAAGTATTGGGTTATTGGGGAAAAATCAATATACTTCTAATGTAGAATCAGGATCAACTAGGACATAAATAAAGCATTGGGTCGAACTCTTCTTTGGTGTAAAGGTAATAGCTATGAATAGTCATTGACTTCCTGGAAAGAGTTGAAAAATGGAACCTCTTATGGAACATACAATGCACTACAGACGTATGATCATTACGCTTCAACCAGGGTATTCTATTCCACCTCTTAGAAAGAAAAGATATTAAATAAAATTACTTAATAGCATGGCGATACATTTATACAAAACTTCTACCCCGAGCACACGCAACGGAACCGTAGACACTCAAGTGAAATCCAATCCACGAAATAATTTGATCTATGGATAACATTATTGTGGTAAAGGTCGTAACGCCAGAGGAATCATTACCGCAAGGAATAGAGGGGGAGGTCATAAACGTCTATACCGTAAAATCGATTTTCGACGGAATGAAAAAGACATATATGGTAGAATCGTAACCATAGAATACAACATTAATTGAAATGCATACATTTGTCTCATACACTATGAGGATGGTGAGAAGAGATATATTTTACATCCCAGAGGGGCTATAATCCGAGATACCATTGTTTTTGGTACAGAAGTTCCTATAAAAATGGGAAATGTCCTACCTTTGAGTGCGGTCTGAACTGTTGATTTACATAATTGAAAATAACTAATTAGTTTACGATGAAACCAAGAAATCAATCACTGATCAAATTTGAGTACCTCTACAGGATAGACCTCAACAGAAAACTGAAGAGTAACGGCAGCAAGTAATTGAGTTCAGTAGTTTCTCATATAACATTATTAACTCTAGAGATATAGTAATATGGAGAAGACAAAATTGCTTCAAGCACCGACAGAACCAGAATCGCCCCTTCTTTCAAAGAGAGGAGGACGGGTTATTTACATTTCATTTGATGGTCAGAGGCGAATTGAAGGTTAAGCAGTGGGAATTCTAAAGATTCCCCGAGAAGGATTAGTTCGTGTCTGGGTCAAGGGGATGGGTGACCTGAACCCTCTTCCTCTGGTAAGAGCTATCTAACCTATGTTGTCTTGTTATAACCTAGTCTTACTCACTCTTACCTTCCTTCCTGTTTTCGTTTCTTTCTTTTTTGAGAAAACCTGCCCTACTGCCTCTGCTCTCGTTCGGGCCCCGGGAATCCCTTGCTTTTGGCTAAGGTCTTTATTTACCTTTTTTCATTCCCCCACTCAAAACTACAAATTAACAAACACTACTAGAACGTCACGATAGCAATACCATAACAGATATACTTACCGACAAGAGAGAGAAAGATTGACCTACCCAAGAGAGATAACGCAAGAGTGACTCCCGCTATCACTTAAAGGCCAGAATAAAAAACTTTTCCACAGCCTTATTTACCAAGCTCGGGACTAGAGGAGCATTTTTGGAATTTGAGGTATTGCTTGCAATGTAATAAGGATGAAGTCTCATTCATATAGTAATGTCCCTAGATTGTGCCCTATTTGAGACTAAGGCAGGTTTGGAACCCTGTCCTATCACCTTTATCAAATCCCTAGCTCTCTTCCTTAGTGCAACTGCCCTGTTCCTATCATGGGAATATCTATCTTTCTTTTTTATTTCATATCTATAGTTTAGGATAGAAAAGCAGATGGTCTCGTATATGAAGAAAGTGATTGTTGACGTTAGTAGACTAATCTATTCATTGGTACGGCATTTCTTCCTGTGATCGCCTTTCCTACCAAAAAGCTAACCCAACAAAATCCGAGTTTTTCTAGACTAGGCCTTAGGGATTTTATTAGGGTTCATACATGCATTGATCCAGTCAAAGAACCTGCTATAGAGCGACTACTCCGCCTAGCTTATCCTCCTGCCCGCCCCCGGTTCTCTATGCTCGGTTCAAAATCAATCCCTGATCCATCTATTTGAGGGAGGTCCAATTCCGCTCTCATATAATTGCTTAGAAGGGTTCAAAAACCCCTTTACATCTGGGGCTCATCGAAGCCCTATTCTTTGTATATTTAGGAACAGGGCTATCAAATGGTCGACTACGAAACCCATCAGGGTTCAAAAATATTATACTATTATGATGCCCTCGATCGGCGATCGTTCAACGAACTACTTTTACGATGTCTGTCACATGAAGAAGCTCAGCAAGCCTTGCAAGAAGTACATGCTTTACTAATAGGGGCATAGTAATAGTTGTTTTCTAGGTTGGTTTTGCTCTCTACCTTCTCACGGTGGGATGGAAATAAGAGAGGTCAACTGGAGTGGAAGCCAAAGGATGTGGCCGAGAATATGTGATCGATCCAAAGAACCACTCCCAGATACAAATCTACTCCCCCTTGGTACTACCATGAGATTCTTGACCGGCTTTCTTTCGGCTTAAGAAGGCTACGGTGACAATGAGAATCACTTCGGAACTCTAGGGTAATGGGCATTTTAGGTCGGGATCTAAAAGCTCGCCAACGTGTTGCGGAGCCTTCAGCTATGAGAGGGTGGATGTAATTCAGCTCGAACTAAGTGAGAGGGGTAATAGACTATTACCGTTCAGTTCATGTGATGAACCGAACATTGTTAGGTCCCAAATTCTGCAAAGCACCGGATCTAGATCAAGATCTCCATTACGTCGTATGATATATTGATTCGGAGAACTTACTTTCAGTTTTAGTCATCCATTCTGCTCCTATCTAAAGTGATGCTAGGCTGCTTCACAGAGGTGCGCTTCGCTCAACCACATGATGAACATGTTTTAGGCTAACTGCATGTCGAGCGCTTAAGCAGAGCTTGTGGTCACTCGTTCCTCCCTTGTTTGAAAGAGCTTCAGATTGGATTTAACACTACATACGATATTCCATTCTAACTCCCATTATTCCTTTTGCTTCTCCACAATGCATTCTCCAAAACAAAACTCAAGTGAGTGAAAGAAGCCCGCATTCCCTCTCTTCTTTCCCCTATCGCTAGGGGCCTTGCCTTTTTAAATGAAAGGCTACATTCGATTCATACAACGGGTAAAGCAACTGCCCAACCCTACCTTTATGCAGGAGTTGACCAAATAAGGAAGATTGTGACCCCCAACGAAAAAGGAATGGCATTTTCGGGGAATAGCCCACTTAAATAAACTAGATTGAAGAAAGGGAGGATATCCGAAAGGCTCAAAGAATAGGGATAAACTACTCAGGATATCTTGATAACTAACCCACCTTGAGCTGATTATGAGAAACCCATTTATGCCTTTGAATGAGAGTTTTGGGATATGGGGCCAAACCCTCTTCTCTCTTTCGCCCATCTACTTCGGCTGCCTTGTCTTCTTCAGTTAGAACATAACCCAGCCTATTAGTTGCCTTGTGATTCGCAATGTTTGGTGACCCCTTGCTCTTTATTCCCCAAGACAAGTCCAGGGTAATGTCCCATTTGAGCCACGTAATGATTTGCATAGGATAAAAAGAAAGGGGCACCCGTTCTATAGCATTAACAAACTGTAACCCGGTTACATTAAATCCTGCATTGTTATCCTTCACCTCGAAGAAAGATATCTCTCTATTAGCATCTCCATGGATAGTAAGAATTCCCCCATCTCTTGGCATCTTGATCATTTGTTGTAACGAAGATGGAAGATCACCCAAAGGCATGGTTACATGGCCTACCTGATAACAGATTCAAAGAAGCAAGGATATCTAGCACACGGAATTCAATATTTGCAATGTAACCACTGGCCCTCACTCAACCCTCGACCATTTTGTAGCCTCTTTCTAGGCTGCGTTTGACTTCTTCAAAGACGAAAGACAACCGGAGTCTTTGCTCCCTGGATAAGTCTCATTGGATGTCGCAACCGATGCTTAAAAGATCTTCTTCTATCTTCTCAGTCTTCGATCGATCATTCTCTTCTTCATAGAGGAAGGGGTTCCCAACTAAGAAGGAAGTGGGATTCAAAATAAAGGTAAATTCCAAACTGGACCGAGATGGCCTATACATCAATTGACCGCAAGCATTCCTGAAGAAATGAACATCGTTGCAAGAAGAACCCCACCAAGATATGTAAATGGCAGAAATTTTACAGCACTAGAACGAACATTGGGCTTGATATGACAGCACCTCGCGGCTCCCTTTCAAGATGAACAATGCGGCTAAGCATGCATCTAGGGCGGATGTGCGATGGATGGAGGCGGCTGCATGCTGCATCTAAGAGTTTAGTTCGATGAGACTGAATAACATGGCCTGAAATGAAGTAAACTCACTTTGCATAACACAGGGCAGTAGAGCAGGATTTCATTCTCACCCTCACCCGTCATCCAACATAGTTCACACCAGCATTATTTGACTTGCTTAGTCCATCGCTGCTTGGCTCTATTTCAACCACTACAACCTGACGATTCCCTTGCAGCTAAAAGAATGAGATGGAACACCTTTTTTGATATCAGGAGATGAAAGCAGTCAAGCAGGCAACAAAGTGGACTATTCGTCTTCACTTCCTCAAAAGTGCTACAAAGAGCCCGTGGGCACAGACCCTTCCCCAAGGGACTAAACACATTCAGTTATCTTTCAAAGAGCTTATTCGAGAACAACCTATTCTAAAAGCAACCTATTTGAATTGCAAAACTGCTTCTTTTAGGGATGACTATTCTGCAGCGGTAATTGCAAACAAAAAGGGGGGATTGGTTTGATAGCCCTATTGACCAGGAGAGTCAGTGTTACCGCAGCTTTGACTCTGTTACAGGTATGAAGTGAGTTCCTTACCATGAAAAAGAATTCAATGGGACCAGGAAGACAACCCACCACTAGAACTTGGTTTGCTCTCGCTCCGCTCGTTCCCACCTGTCTTCTTCCCTCTATAGTGAAAGATCTTTCACTTCACCATAGCAGGAACCTCGCTAACCTTAGAGGCTAGTTAGTCTAACCACAGGGGTCCCTTCCGGCTTTCCCACCCACCGTCACTCTTACTACTTTCAATATTATCAAGAATATTTAGACCTTATAGCTCTCAATCAAACCTTTGATCTCACGCCAAATTTTACTATTAGGATTTCCTATACAGGCTCGGGCCCTCTTAATATGCTGTAAGCATTGTTGATTAGACTCGAAGTGGTTCAGATCGGCAAAGTAGGCATCAATACCTCTGCCAATATCGGCATCTTCTTTTATCTGAATGGGAAGGTTCCCTTGCTTATATTAAGAGAGAGTTTCTTCTATAATGGTCTTTATCTTGCTTTCGCAAAGGTCAAAGTGTTTTTCTATAGACCTCCACTCCTTAGAAGAAATAAGATCTTTCCACTCCTTTTTTTTTCAAAGCTGCCCAAATCTCATTCTGTGAGACTTTGCCTTCGACCACCGAAGTTCCTTCCACGGGTGGATTCCCGGGAACCTGCAGTAGCCCCTTTTGCCCCGCGTTCGACGTGATTTGAACGACCTCTAAAAAGGGTTCTACGGCTTGTAGAAGTTCATTAAACATGATGGTTTGGTTCATTCTTTGACTGCTCTGCTCCCCCCAAACAAAATGAGAGACTTTTTTATATATATATAGTTGTTTGGTTGTTGATGAAGGAAAAACATGGGAATAATTGGACGTAACATTCTTTAATCGCTTATTTACGATAAAACTGGTTGGATGAAAATAGTTCTCCGAAATGAAGCCTTTCTATTATATATATATGATTTATGATACCACCTGCCACAAAGAATATAATTTATATCTTCAAATGGCAAAATGTCTAGTTTGAAGTGAAGGAACCCACGGGGCGGTAACTAGAAAGGAGGAATTCAAACCCGGCATTCAGCCATTCGGAGAAGAGTTGACTTGCACTAAAAGACTTACAATTAAGTTCACTCAACTTCGCGGCGATAGTCTAGACTCAGGGTTGGAGGGGAAGAAAAGTGTTGTTTTGTCGCAACAGCTATTGGGATTGGTCGAGTTCCAGCGGGGATAGGATCTTTGTAGCCGCACGTGCGAGCAGGACGATTCCAACCTCC